>JAPYZO010000578.1:0-42650 GCA_030522905.1 Torymus flavipes | reverse complement strand
ATATATATATAGATATATATATATATATATATATATATACACGACGATTCGCAATAAATTACAAATGTGTATGCGCAATGCGATGATGCACATAAGCAATTAAGTAATTGTATAAAAGAACCACGCTGACGACAAGTATAGTCTCTCAAATTAAAAAATCGCGTTGACCTTTATATTTTCAGTACTTTATTGATGTTTAAGGTAGAAATTGCTAGGCAAAAATTTCGCTTGTAACGGGAAATATGAAAAATCAGGTAACTTTTTTCTTCAAAATTTTTTCATGAGTAGTGATTAAAGATATATTCTAATCTAATGTTTAAAAAAAAAAATAAAACATCGATTATGATGAAAATGTTAAAAAAAAAATTTTAATAATTTCAGTCTAAGTAAATGAATGAATGTACAAAATATTAGATATGAAAGAATATGTTGATTTAAGTAATTGTATATAACTTTTATTATCAAATAGTTCTTCATGTTTGCCATTACAATATTCAAGATGAAAAAATTCTCTCCAGGTTTCGAGTTTTCTTCTTTGGTAGAAGAACCTTTTTTTACAAAGAAGTTCAATAAAAGAATTCTCAGCGTAGTTCTTTAAACCAGCTCCAGTGGTTTACCACGTTAATTCTTTTCCTCAATAAATACTACCGTTTTTTTATTCATTTTTTCATTTAAAAAAAGTGATTAGCTGATTGTGACACTTTCAGGTTGACTTTTTATTTCTCTCACGTTCCGTGTTCTCCCTCGTTCCAGACACCGACCCTCTGGAAAAATTTCTTCGTTGTTCCATCGCACAATCAATGACTTTTTTGATTAGATCCGAGCTTACGTTACTTTAATTTACCGATTCTCGTTTTTCCCGTTTCCGCCTTGCCGCTAATTTAGTTTACTCAGTACTTTCATATCCTTATCCATTCCCCATCTCTTCCATCAATCACTTAGAGACTACGTATATAACTATTCAGCAATGTCAACAAATCACAAATACTATGCTTTTTTTCCTCACTTTTAATTACAATAAATTTTTCCAATGGGTGTTCACTCTCTAACTCATTTTTTTTCCTCTAATGTACACAGCTTACATACGAGTGATGTACAAAAATTTCCTTCAAATCTAAAATCGTCACTACTGATTGGCACTATATATAGACAACAAAATCAAGAGAGAAAACCGTCATTTTTGTTCCACTATTACGTGTTCCATACGCAAAAACAGCAAAGTTCAATAGCATCATGAATAATTTTTTTTTCTTGCACATACATTTACGTTTAACTTTTTTTTTTAATACCTTATACAAGCGTATAATAATATAACTAAATTTCTTATATTTTTTTTTGTCCTCGTTATAATTTTTTTAAAAGTACACTAACGACTTACGATTCCCTTCTGACGGGACTAAACAAAATCGAATATACTACTATACTTCCTTGCACAATCTACCACGAGTTTCATTGAGTGTCATTCCACTGTTGAATGACGAACGAAATTCACAACACCCTTATGTAAAACTGTCACAATCACCTATCCGACCGCTGCATCGTCTTTTTTTATCATTTATCTTTAGTTAGACACTTTGTAACGTTAAAGTAATATTATAGAATATTTTTTTTTATGATAATTATATCTGCGTATAAAAAGTTTCCTCTCTTTCTACGAAGAAAGAGTGAGTGAGATTAAAAAGTCCGTTTTTTTTCCGTTTTGCTTTATGAATTTTTTTAGAGCATGTTTTCTTTTCATATAGCTTACGTCGGGATGTGTACTGGATTAAAGCGCAAGTTCACAAGTGCCAAGTGAAAACCATCTTTTAAAAAATCACTGGATCCTAAACCCTTATGTTTCTTCTCTTGATGTTAAAAGGAAATTCAATTATATATAATTATTTATGTTACTTGATATTGGCTTTTTTCTATTAGCGTATATTTTTTAATTGATCTAATGCTTTATATGGTAACGTGTTTATATTTATAATTATATACAATTGAATGTCTTATATAAAACTTCTTATGGATAAGTTTTACGCGTGTCGGCAGTATCCTGTGGTCTGCCAAGGCTAAATTTGTTTTTCGTATGAAAGGATAGTCGGAAATTGGAAGACCGTGAGGGCATATTAAAAAAGACATATTTGCGCATGTCAAAAATTTTCTTAAAAACAGTACTGTGATTTTTCAGACAAAATCTTTTCGCATTTTTAAAAAAACGAGACTGTTACTTTTTGTTTACGTGAGCTCTTCGTGTAATTCAATTTTTATTGCTGTTATAGAAAAAGAAATCGTTAAATCGTGGTAATTGAGAGACTCAGCACACTCCTTCGAAATTGAATTAGTCATTATTATATTCGTCTTTACTTTGAATGTGATGATAATATATCTATATTTATATATGTATATTTATATATGCATACTTTTTTTTAAATTAAAAAGTCGACTTCCTAATTCCTTAAATCGGTTTTTCAATGCATAAGAAAACATAATTTCGCGATACATGTTTATGTATCTCGAACAAAAAATACAAGACACAATCTAATAGCTAATCGATCAATGGCCAAGGTATTTACAAAGAGATAGACAAGAAACAATGGTGCACGGATTTTCACTTTCGACGAACACATTTTATAAAATCGGACATTTCTCCTATATAAAATTTCGATGTACGGTAGGTTATTTTACTTGTACGATTCAAACGCATAGTGTTTGATTTGAACAAGCGTCAAAATAAAAACATTATTTTCACTGAAGCGATTGTATAAAATTTTCGGATTCCATCGAAGTTTTCTTTAAATACATGTTTTCGAACTTTCGGAAAGCTAAATTCTCGGGGGAAAAAAAATTAACAGAGATAAACAAGTTTCTATAAGTTGATTATAGCTTGGGTCAGAGATATCGCTTATCGAAAATTCGAAAAAAATATAGAAAATAGAAAATCTTCAAGAGCTCGGAAAGAAAATATCTACACAGACTATTATGAGTATCAAATTTATACAAGACAAAAAACTATACTTATTTAAATAAAATTAAACAGAAATGAGAGGATAGAAAGAGACAGATAAAAGCTAACTTGGCCGTAAAACGAATATTCGTGCTCGTTTCATTGGAATAAAAAAAAAGAACAATGAAGTATTTAAAGGTGATCGTTACGTTCTGATCCAATACGCATACCCGAATACGAGCAAATCGACACCTGCCTGGCCTGTATTATAAGTTAAACGAGCTCCATATTCGCGGGATTACAGGCGGACATTACATTGTAACACGAATTATTAAGATTAGAGACTATTAGGGGGAAAAGATGTAGAGCTATTACTGTGAGCCAGGCTTAACATTGAGCCGCTAAGGCTCTCGTCGTCCGGGTAAGACTCTTTCGAAGCTTCGGCAATCGCCAGTGCACTGAAAACAACAAAGCCACATTTTAATTCAAAAATCGATTATCAGATGATCGATAAGTCATTGAGAAATCAAAAGAATATTCTCACCTAAAACCGATTCTCGCGCTCTCCTCGTCGAACTGTTGCAGTTCTCGTTCCTGCTTCTCATGTAGCAGTCGTATCCGCTCCTTGCGCTCATGCAAGATCTTTTGCGTCTCATCCTCGAGTTTCTTTTCGAGTAACGCCCGCCTGACGGACACACGATCCTCGAGCTCACGACGCTCACGGTCCCGCTGGGCCTCCGCTTGCATTTTGTTCTTCGATTGATAAGCCATCAAAATCTCAAGCTCATGATTTAACCTTTGCTGTAATTCAAACAGAGGCAAAACCGTGAATAAAACAGGATACACCACTTCAGGGTCTCAGAGAAAAAACACGTTAAGTTGAATGTTAATAGCATACAACTTAACCCATTATTTCTCTGAGCTCTACAATTAGCATTGATGTGATTCGTGTTATAGGTACCTTGAGGATCTGGCACTCAATCTCCTGCGATTCATCCAAACGAATACTCTGCTTCTGCAGCATTTCCGCGATGCTTTGCTCATACTGGTCACCTAGAAGTGCGAGTTTTCGTCTCTGCTCCTCCTTTAACTTTTTAATTACAGCCTTTTGTTCGTCCTTCGGCGTGGTCTGCAAGATCTGGGCCTTCAGTGCCTTATACTGCCGCGTCTGTATTTTACATGTTTCCCTAAATTGCTTTCTTATTTGCATTTCTTTTTGCTGTAAAACACAAAGTTTAATTATGGAACATTTTCATATCGTACAAAAAGCAATAATTTAAAACTATACAATAGCTACTTTACATATGATTATAAAGCTATTTCAAACATTATTAATTCAAGACAACAAACAAATCAATCATTTCGATCGAGGGTATGACACTTACCTTCAGACTTTTGGGTTGTTGTTTGAGCTCGAGTGCATGCTTCTTACGCAGATCACGTTCGGCGCGCTGCATATAATCTCGCTGATTGCTAAGTTCGGTGGAGTGTTGCCGATGGATTTGCTCCTCGCGTAGTGCGTGCACCGCTCTCTGCTGTCTATACTCTAGCTCCTGCGTTTTCTCATGGTGGCGCAAAAGCATAGCATGAGCTTGCTCCAACTGCTGCTGTCTCTTGTTCAGCTCCTTTTCCAAAAGCAAACGAATGACAATGAATAATTAATAAAAAGTTTTAGAATTAACTTTATGCGAGCACTTTTTGTCTACACTTACTTCACGCAGAAGCTCCTGCTCGAGTGAATGATACGCAAGTAACTTTTTTCTACGGAACTTCCGTATTTCAAGATCAAGGTACTCCCGTTGTCCACGTGCGAGACGCTGCTCTTCCTGTGCTTCCATCTGCTTTAAACTATCTTTTTGACTTTGAAGAGTCGCGTCTCGTTGTCGCTTGGGCGTAACCTCGTCTTGCGAAAGCTCCTTCTTCCACCTCTCCTTGTATGCCTGCATGAAACAAATTATAGCATTATTACGAGAAAATAAATAGAAACATTAAAATATTGAAGCGGAATTTACCTTGTATTCCCGCTTCTGCTGAGTTTCTAGGGCTTTACGGTCGGCTTCGTGCCTACTGGTTATTTCCTTATGGAGTTTCTTCTCCGCGTTTTGATTTTGCTTCAGCTTACGATCGAGTTCTTGGTGATGCCTGGCCTGCAATTTCTCCAATTCTTTGCTGAACTGTTGCATTAGACTCTCGTATTCCTTCTCGAGTAGTTGCTTATGGGAGTCAACCTCCATTTTACATCTCTCCTCTAATTTCACCTGTTAACAGAACGAAAACCAATATTTTTTAACCCATCAATCATTAATGTAACAACAACGATATCTCTTTGATATTGGATTATATTTCAACTAACCAATGCTCCATGATGCTCCCGCCTCATCCTCTTGTAGCCGCTCATCTGCTCGTGCATCTCCTCCTGCATGTGCTCCTTCTGCTGCTTTGTCACGATTGACGTCGTCCTGATGGTCGCAAAGTTGTTCGCACCATGCTCGAGGAGATTAGCCGTGACACCAGCCGACATCTTGTGGCGATTCCTTACCGAGCCCGTGTAATCGTTGGCGTCGGCATTGGGCAATGGGAGGCTGTTGGTTGAGGAACTCTGCGAGCTCGCCGAAACGCCCATCGAGTGAATCGAGTGCTCCGAGGTGATGCTGTTGCTCTTGCTGCTGTCGCCACCTGTTTGTTCGTCGGGAGTGTCTGCGTGTCAGAAAGTAATCGCAATACTCGTCAAGGTTATTTACAGAGGATCTTGTTAGGTGCGAGGGGATTCTGTTTTTTACTTGCTCGTGCAAGTGCATCGATAATGAGGGTAAAGATTAAGTCGAGAAGATTTTTGAAGTTCCAATTGTGATTAATAAGACTATTTTTATCATTCAGCAGTACAATTAAAAATATAATTTAAATGATAGAATAATTCATTAGTTTAGTATTAAATTAATTAGTTCAGTTAACAGGTTAATAATAACAATTATAGAGCGATTTAATATGAATCAGGTGGCTTGATCTATAACAATTGGCGAGTATGTAAAATATCCATCATAATAAATAATGATATTTACAGTACTTACCATCGGCGTCGCCCACTTGACTTTCCGTTTCGCAGGTGTCGATCATCAATATTTTCTTCATTTTACGGTAATTCAAATTATCTAATTCTCGAACCGCAGCCTTTGTTCTTTGTATAAGATCTATCAAAACTTGAGGCGAACGAGTTCTCGTCACAAATTGATGCTGTAAAGTATAGTTAACAAATAAGCTTGACTTTTAAAAATTTATATCTATCATTAAAAGATTGCCGTCTATGATACGTATAAAATCTTTAATTTTTCTCGTACATAATTTTAAGAAAT
Organism: Torymus flavipes; assembly: GCA_030522905.1. Classification (NCBI taxonomy): domain Eukaryota; kingdom Metazoa; phylum Arthropoda; class Insecta; order Hymenoptera; family Torymidae; genus Torymus; species Torymus flavipes. Next base: position 36,374 of record JAPYZO010000578.1, on the reverse strand, counting down.
AAACGACTCTACATAAAATAATCCCATCACCAATAATTTACGGTAATAAAGACACTCTTCATTTTACTCTGATGACGTCATTTCAATTTTTAGCTAATGTACAGTAATCGATAAAGTTTGTACCACGAAAAGGGCGAATTTTACTCAAATTTATTTCACATGCATTGTCCGGTAGTAAAAATACCGAGTGACGCGATTAGCGCGAGCGCGCGCGATGACGCTATACCACGGTGATATTAATTATGGTAGGCATGTGTGATGATTTGAAATATACTCACCGATAACAATTTCCCGGAAGTTGGCCTTTCGCTAGGACTTTTAGTAAGGCAGACCTCGACGAAGTGACGGAATACGTCCGTCCACTCGGCAGAGTTGAGCGTCGGCCTTTCGTTTTGGGCAATATGATAGAGAGCACTCATTGCGTTCATGTTGAAGTAGGGCGGCTTCCGTTCCGCTGCAAGTTCAATGAAATATTAACTAACTTTTTTTTAACATAAGCATAACACACGCTTATTTACACATTGAAACCTATTTATAGTCTTATAAATATAATTGTAATAATGTATGATTAATATTTCTGGTAATTTTTAATAGAGCTCTTAAATACATTTAAAACATTACTTTTCTTTGCAAAATTAATATCATGGTAATTAATAATGAGCATGAATAGTAGTTTAGTCGAAATTATTTGTCAAGCTACAACTGATATTTTTCACATGCAATTGTTTTAATACTGAAATATTGTTACTAACATAAAGTTTTTAATATTCATTTAGTAAATACTGCACAAACCTCAAAATAAACGAATAAATTAAAATAATTAAGAATTAAGTCATTTCAAATTTTATGAAGTGATAAGAAAGAGGATGTTGGAATAGAGATACTTAATATTCTCTTGTAACAAGGGAAATCCTGACTTTAAATATCAAACAGCTTGGTAATATTAACAGATTGAATGCCACATGTATTTTTTCCCTTGAGATGCTACATGAAAATACCCCAGACAAGTCAGAATATTCTTATGTAAGTTCTCAACCCGTTAAAGACCCATTTTAACCATCTCCGATCTTCAAGTCGCACATACCCAATTCGATACACGTAATGCCGAGCGACCAGACGTCGACCTTGCCGTCGTACTGTCCCTCGTCCATGGCGAGTATGACCTCGGGCGCCATCCAGTAGGGCGTGCCGACGAAGCTGTTAGCCGGACACTTGACGCTCGCCGAGCCGAAGTCGGCCAGCTTCACCGTGCCGTTCTCCGTTAACAGGATGTTACCGGCTTTCACGTCCCGATGGATGCGCCCGAGTGAGTGGAGGTAGTGAAGACCGCGCAGTACGCCCTCGCAGATGGCCGATATCTCGTCCTCCTTCAGCGGCCTCTTGTGCACCTCGATGATGTCCGAAGCCGAGCCGAGGCAGTACTCCATAACCAGCTGAAGCGAAAGAATAATTGTTTTTAGTCGTTTTGTCGACAGAAAGAGAGCAGCTAAGCGGACGTGAAATATCAATATTTTGTCTGACTCGACATTAGCATGTGTTCATTCAGATCAATTGGATTAGAGGTGCGTTCGTTTGAAAACATGACTTTTCAAGTACTGCTTTTTGCAGTCAAAAAGCAATCTGCGATATTTCTTGTGCTCATGTACATTAATAAACAACTTTGTATCTTTATATCGATATGAATTTCTAATAATACCTTTGAAAGCTTTAGTAATCAATTGGATTTATTTTTAGCAAGTAATACTTTCTCACAGAACTTGATAAGTCAATAATAAACAAGTGTCAGAAAAAACAATCAATAGTCCCTCTTACCCAGGCAGTGTGGTCCCTGAGGTAGCATCCCTTATACTCAATGGTATTGGGATGCTTGAGCTGTCTGAGGAAGCGTATCTCCTTGAGTATGTCCTGCCACTTCTCCATTGTCTGCTTGCCCAGATAGGACATCTTCTTGATGGCGACGATCTCCTTGCTGAGCAGACATCTGGCGTAGTAGACAGCGCCGAAGCTGCCATGGCCGATCTCTCTCAAATCCTCGAAGATCTTCTCCGGATCGTTCTTCTCGAAGAGCTCGGCGGTATCCGGGTCCTTGAGGCTCCCGGGCCTCGGCGCGACCGGCATAATTTGGCTGTCGCGGGCCCGGCCCAGGCCCTTCCTCCCCCCGCCCCCACCCTCGTTGTTGCTCGCCTCGACTTCCAGCTTCGAGTCTCGTCGACTACTGTTGTTGGCGCTGGAAGCCTGCCCCTCGACCCAAACCTGAGCCGCCAGCTTACTGTCCTCTGTCGTCAGTCCATCACCCTGCTGCTGCTGCTGGCCGTAGGTCGCTTGGCCTGTGAACGTTCGATCAAAGGTTCATCGCTGCACAGCACACAAACACAATCAAAATTTTTAGGTTAATCATTGTTCATCGTTTTTCATAGATTATTGGTGGATTTTTTCACGCTGTTTATATATATGCAAATTTTGCAACGTTGAGAAAGCACAGATGTAGCGTAGAAGAGAGAAGGCCAAGCTGTACAATAGAGTTCGACGAGGACAATGCAATATTGGAATATTGGAGATTGTCAAGACAGAGAGAAAGAGAAGCAAAATTAGGAGGAAAAGCAGACAAGAAGTTGACAAGATGAAAATAAACCCGAAGGGCAAATTACTATTCGAAGACTGAATAATCAATCAGAACATTATAGTTCATTATTTTTTATAGCATTTAAATTTTGATTATCTTTGGAAAATTAATGTTAATCATATTAAACATTTGAGCTCATTTATAGAAATATTATTTTTATTTTCTTTATAAAAATATTATAAATTCTTATTAAGTTTCAAATTGATTTTTAATTGATCTTGTAAGAAATATTTAAAGAGGTATGATTGATGTTTTTCTATATCATAATACAGAATTTTGATTAAAAAACAAAAATCAATATATCAAATATTATAATTTTATATGAACAAATAACATAAATAAGGTCAAAAAGTAAATTAAATGCAAAGTAGATTCAATTTTAATTACTTGCAATACACACTGCTGCTCTGATACAGATATTGATTTTTGAGTGTCATTTCCTCTTAAGACCTTTCAAGACAATAGAAAGAAAAGCAGTGAGCTGAGAAAAAAGTAGCGCATCAATAACTTATTGATTTCATCACAGTACTTTTATCAGAACATTTGATAAAAACAAATGCCTTCTTATGACAAAGACAAGCACTAATGTAGGTGTATCAATTATAGGAAAAAAAGAAAAGATTAAAGAGAAAGATCGTTGAACCCCAGCAGAAAGACTGGTAAGGATTACATATTGCATTACATCTCTAAAGATGCAAACTTGATCAAGTTACTGAAAATAAGTTATGGTAGATTATTTTTTATTAATTTGATACAAATAATTGGACAATTTTCTAAGTAATTTTAACTGATTATAATTTTGACATTAATTGAAAATCTCATCTGATACTGTATATGTTTGATTGCTTTATATTTATCAAGATGAACATAAATGAACAAATTCGAAATCAAATATTATTGTAATATCACATGCATACAATCACTGACAAGATTAACAATTAAGTAATAATTATCGTATAATTAACCTGTCTATTTTTAAAATACAACAGTTTTATCAACTTTTTTAATAAAATCATAAAAATAAAACAATTAAGCAGTTAGATAATATGAAAAACCACATGAACACCAATAAAGTCAAGGACTCAAACTTACAAAACAAATGATCAAATTCAATGTTCAGAGTCAATTACAGACCATAACACCAAGTAACCACAGACTGCAGGCACAGACCTCAAAGCCTTTCGACACCTTATACTGATAAAAAACAAAGGACACTCACAAAGCATTTAGAGATCAGTGGCGGTCCAGGCTGAGCTCCATGCCAATGCGAATCCTCCTGACTGATGCGTGCACCCTGACAAGGAGACTGTCTGTGGCGCTCCTGAATGAGCGGCAGTTAACCTGCATCCCCCGGTGAAGTTTTGCCAGCCAGCGTTTCTGTATTTCCCTGTTGTTGATACCCTCCTCACACACACACCCACCTTGGAAGACCTGCAACACCAGCAGATCCCAGCATGAGTCCTTTGCACATACACACGCATACAGCCACACATCCACCCAAATACACAGTTCCTGACAGAGGCTCACCAAGTGCAACAGGGAAAACCATTTCCCTGCACACACACACACTCACTCGCATACGCTTAAAAACACCCATGCACAAACAAGCGAGAGCGACAGAGATAGCGATAGAGAGCGATAGGCGAGGGAGTGCGCTGTGCGAGACAGAGACGGACGAACGAACGGATGGACGGACGTCGGGCGCAGCTGCAGGAGCGAGACGGAGATAGAGACACAGAAGCGAGAAAGAGAAAGGCAGAAGGAGAAATACACACGCATACTCATACTTATATACACATATATGTATACACACACGGCACGCACTCGAGAGTGCGAGAGAGTGCAATAAAATTTAATAAACGTCGAGAGTAAGAGAGAGAGAGAGAGCACGCGTGCCCTTTCCTCCCTCCGTCTCCCCCCGAAAAGGCAGCGCAACGTACAGCGCGCACATACGACAAAAAGGAAGAAGCCCCCCCAGAGGAAGAGGGCCGCGCTCACGCTAAACACAGTACACAGAGCGAGAGAGACAGAGAGCGAAAAAGAGACAGCGCGCGCGTGTATGTATTTTTCTTTTCCCTCACCTCCAAAATGGCGAGATTAAACTGTGTGTGCGCGCTCGCTCTATACGCTGCTTGCTACTGCTGCTGCTGCTGCTGCAGAGGAGGAGGAGGCATGCGCACGCCAGCGGCGAAGTTCACGGCTGCTGGTCCTCGTTTCTCTCTCTCTCCCTTCTACTCACTCTCTCTCTCTCTCTCTTACTCACTCTCTGTCTATCTATCTCCGTCTTCCTTTGGAGCTCTCACTCACTCACGCACACACACATACAGTATATTCTTATAGCTGAACAACGACGACGATCAACTGCTACAGCAACTCCACCCGTTGCCTCCTGCTGTCGACGACCGCATCCTCGTCTTCGTCGTATAGGGCTGCGCGCAACTTATAGATGAGCGAGGAGGGGCGGGAGGGGGGAGGGGGCACGAGATAGAAAGAGAGCTGCACAGACGCACACACACCCACAGATATATACACACACGGAGGGGGCAAGAGGGGGGAGGCCTGCTGCACACTCACTCGCACTCACGATGATCGTCGACTGGCACTAAGTACTATATGTGTATCAATATATATCCCGAGTATATGTGTATGTATGTATGTGAGGGTTCACTTGGTGTTATCTCCTCACCTCGTAGATGACGACGCGTTCTCTGCAGGACGCGAGAGCTCTATATCTTTCTTTTTCACTCTCTTACAGCCGCGCGCGAGAGAGCGAAAAGCCCCCGGAAAGTACACGCCCCGTACGTGTCATGCAGGCAGGCAGGCGCGCGCTCTCTCTGCTCCGCGACCGACGGGCGACGACTCTACGGAGAGACGACACTCACGCACGCACACAGAGAGGAGGAAGAGAGGATATGTATATATTGTATATCCTCTACCTACTATATACGCGAACGAGCGCGAGAGAGAGAGACGACGTCGGCTCTCTCGTTGTATTATACAGGCCGTCGACTAGTCGACGACGACGGAGCGGACGGACGACGACGGCAGCAGCGGCGGCGGCTGTCTCTGTGTGTCTGTATATATGTATATATGGACGTTTCGTAGGAGGCAGCAGCACAGGCTAGCCTGCCGCGGTATACAGCGCTATACGTGCGTTAATGTAGTGTATATACCGACTCGGGGCGCTGCTGCTGCTGCTGCTGAGTGCTGCTGTCCTGTGTGTGTATCTCTCTGTTTCGCTCCTGCTGCTATGTGAAAGCAGATAATAGAGTGAGACGGATCGTGAGCGCGGCTGGTGCCTAGCTCCGTCCTCGTCGGGGTACACACTGGGTATAATCGTCAGATGGGACTGTCTTTGTCGAAAGGGATGAGGAGGAGGAGGAGGACGGGGGGAAAGAGACGGACGCGAGACGGTTCGCGGACGGTTTTACGACGGTCGTGAGCGCGGGGGAGGAGAGAGAGATGGGAATTCGAGAGGGTAAATTTAATTAGGTTTGTTGTTGTGTATACAAGCCGGCGGGGGATGTACGTGTAAGGTATATATAAGGATAGGAGCGGGGATATCTTAGACGAGCTTTCGGGAATCCTTTGAAAGAGCTGCGGGTGTGGGGTGTAGTAAAATGTTTTTAGTTGGCGTCTTGAAGGTAATAATTCGTAAACGCTTTTCAGTTTGAATGTAAATGAAAGTTTAGAAACTTGGTACTGTTTAAAGTTTTTATGGAGCGAGAGAGGTGACTCCGAAATGGCTCATTTTGGAGCAAAACTTGTTGAAAGGTCCAATTTGCAAAATATTAAGTTTTTTCAAGTGTTTTTATGTACTTACTTAATTTATCTAGAAATAAAACATTATAAATATGTATAATGCTCGAAAAATTCGTAAACAACGAGTGAAATCGTTTCGAGCAGGGCATTTTCTACTCTTCGAAATTTCGGAGCTTTCACTTTTAGATAATCTAAAGTAAAAATTTAATTAGCCAGATGGATGCTCCTATAAAAGTATTACGCATTATGTAAAATAAAAACAGTTTATTATATAACATAAGAAAATATTTCGGTGTAGAAAAGTTTTATAGCGTTCGTTTTCAGTCCGTTTAAAAAAGCGCCAATCCTTCAGCGCCATCCTTCATCCATCCAACAAAAATCGTATCATTCTTCTCCATTTCCTCAATTTTCTTTCTATAGGGGTACATACTTTTCCAATCAACCGCTACGCACAATATAGATCCACATCACCACCTCGCGATTTCCACGGCTTTTCCATCACAACGGAAACTCTGACCGTCACACGCAGAGCATAGCAGCCCCCATCATATACACGCACACTTCTCTCTCTCCTTCCCCCGCTTCGTTTTCTCCCCGTTCCACGCGTCTACTCCCTCTCCTTCTCTCCCACCGCGATTTTCCTCCTCTCTCAACACACTCCCGTACGGAGGAAACTCACTCACGCAGGCAGGCACGCACGCACGCGGTTTCTCTCGGTTTCTCCTTGCCCAATTCTCTCCGTATATACCAACACATGCATTCTCATTAGTCATCGACGGCTCTGTATGGATGTGTGTGTGTGGGCGTGTGCGCTGCGGCCTTTTTCGTATTATTAAAAGAGCGCTCCCGTTTGCGCGCACGCGGTGCGAGTGCAAGGTGTCTTGCTTGCGGATAGCTATACGATAAGTATATTATATATATGTATGTGTACGTAAGTATATATGGCGCGCGTTGTTTCTCGCGCAGCGTTCGCGCTGAATTTCAAATGAGCGCATGATATACGCAAGGGGGAGGGGGGCATCGGCGCGATTATTATATATTGCGCGCTTTCGGTGTGTGTGCAGCGGTATTGCGATGAGTATATATAAGCTTTGTGTGCGACGATCCGATCGGGTCGATATTTCGTTTTTCGGGTGTTAAGAATGTGGCTGAGATTTATTGATCCTTGATCAATAGGCTGGGATTTGATCATTTTTAATTTGATTGCGGGACAGAACTTGTATGGGTTAATATATTTTTATAGTTGAAGAAACTGAAAACTGATAGGATTATTTTGCAGAGAATAAAACTCTAGGCAGTAATCATTTTATAATAGTTGTTACGATAAATAAATATCGAATAAATAGTATTATTTAGTAATATAATTTTAACTCCTAGATAAGTAAAAAATTATATAAGAATAAGAAAGTTGATAATGTTCAACACAAACTTGTTTATTCGTTTCTACATTCATAGAAAAAATAGGAGAAAATTTCAACGGTAAATAAAACATAATTCAACTCGCGCGCAAAGAAAACTTACAACTTTGGTAATTAAATTTTTCACAACGCATCGCCTTAGCGTAGAGTAGCTAATTTAAGAGGGGATTAGAGTCTGGGCTATATAGGCGCGGGTATAGCGTGAAAAAAAAAATTATCGTAGAAAGTACATAAATTAATCACTCTAGATGTGCTCTGATTTTTTTCATTGTTTATTAGCTACCATGCTATTTACATCGATGACTTATTATTAAAGGAAGACTCGTTAGGAAGTACACATTTTCTAAAGATAATTAAAACGTAGCAATCTGGAATTATACGTGCGGTATTTGAAAAACATAAGTACTTCCGCACGTGTATTATTTTGATGTACAAGAACAACATTTTTTAATATGCTCGGTTTTTCTAATTTTTATTTTTAATCTCTAAGCTTTTTTGCACAAGATCTTTTAAAATTCTAAAATCGATATATTTAAAATTTATTAGGTTCCACTATCATCTAATTAATAAAAGAGCAAGAACGAATTGATATGTACCGTTATCTTATATCAAGACTTAAGCAATACTGGTCTAAAAGCCAGTGTACCAATGTGCGATGCGAATTCCTGGAAACTGATCTTCACTGCTGTATCGTTTGCATTACTTTATAATTGGGCATTCATTTTTTTTAAGATTGACATCCCATTATCTGCTTCACTGGTTCTATCTATACTTTACGCACTCCGACGACTACTGCAAGCTCAATTCGTTTAAAAACTTCATTCTAAAGAGTTCTTAACGTAGAATAAACAATGCAAAAATAGCGGTACTTTCAGTCATTACTACTTAATTACGTCTTCGTGGAAGTAAGATGTACGCACAATAATTAAGTCATTGCAAAGTAGCAAGGAACAAAACTGATTGTTTTGCTGCCGTCAGGTACAGGAATGCATATAATAAATACATTCAGGTGGATACTTTTGATGTAATCGTAGCGGAGAATGGAGAGAAAGTCAACCTAACAATGTAGACGAAGATGAGCGCGAAACTGCATGTGAATTTCCGACTTTTCTTTTGTCGGGTGTAAGTGCACTGCACCCAAGCACCGCGCATTTCTACGATGTTTACAAAGTGAAATTGTAATGAAAAACTATTTTTGTACAAGTATAATAATTAATTTTTAAGTAAATAAAATTGTCAATTATTTGACCTAAACACCACACGCTTCTATAACGTTTACAATGTGAAATGGTGACAAAAAACGATTTTTTAAATAATTATAATTAATTATTATGTAAATAAAACATTCAAGCATTTACTTGATTGGTCTATAATATATTCAAATCACAAATGATTTAGTTAACTTTGGTTGCTATTTTGTGCTTTGCAAGTTTTTTATATCTATAAAATTTTTCTCAAGTAGAGTTTTTCTACGCATTTAAAAAATTATTTTGAAATTATACTGTTGTAATGAATATTAAAAATATGTACGTGATTCATAAGTGTTTATTATTGCAAATAATATCGTATTTTCTACAAGACTAGTATTTGTGATTTCATTCAATCGCATTAGCTAAATATTATAATTTCATTTGTGTTTATTACATTTACAGATGATATTATTTTCTTATATTTTCAAATTGATTCGATTTCTAGAAAAAGATAAATTTGTAAATTAAAAAATAACGTAAAATAAAACAAATTATTTTTTATAAAGTTGTATAAACTATTGCATATCATGTAACATTTAGTAAGCTTTATGTTGTAAAGAATAAGTGCAATGCCGATAACAGTTATAAACTCTATAACAAATCCGATTCTATATTACATTTTTTACATTCTGAATCGCCTTCTCAAACAGGTACAACTATCACAACACATCTTTTCGTATATACAAATATATTATTCAAAAATAATATCACTGGTTTCTCTCACATTACACGCCAGCGCGTCAAATGCATTACAATAAAAAACAATTATTGTCTATTGTTTTCTTTTTTTTTTTTTTTGTTAAAAAAATACAATAGATCTTTGGCGAAAGATTTTAATTTTATATTCTCATTAAAACTTCTCAAATGTTTCTAACGCCATTTTCACATGCACCATTTACTTGTTTCCTCCTAAAGTACTCATCAAATCGAAGAGCTGCATATCTGAAAATAAATTAATATATATTTTCTTAATTTATGTCATTCAATGTTTGGTCTTTTATTAATATTGTTTTCTAATTTATTATTTTTTTAAATTTTTCAAATGATTTACTGAAATAGTATGAATGCTTTAACTAATGAAAATTAATTCACTTAAAAATACTTTGACTAATTTATATATAATTTATAGATATAAATTTAAACAGAAGTATAGCTCTTAAATTTTATAATTTTTAAAAATGGAATTCACTCCATCATTTTAAAAAATTTTCCGTAATTATAAAATACTATTTGCTAAGAAGCATATTTACCCACCCAATATTTATCATTGTCACATTGGAAAGTATTACTTACTCTAAAAAGTCAAAGTCAATCTGTGAATATTGACTTTGAATAAGAGCCCAACAGCCCCAAAAGAAGTGCGTCAGAAGCACAAACTGATTGACTTGTTTGTACAGCTCCGTAACATCTTCTTCAGATACTTGAGTAGTATTTTTATATGTTTGTAAGTAAATTTTTAACCAAGACTTTTGTAACTCTTCATCAGGATACAAAGAATAATCTGGATCATCTACTCCTGTATAATGAAATTGGTATATTTTATTAAGTATAAATTAAATAAAAAGAAATATTGAGATGAGAATAGTTTTGAATTGATAAGGTTTAAAATTACCAGCAAATTCAGCAAAATGGTTAGCAATATCAAAAGCTTGAGCATTGTACGTTGCATATTCAAAATCAATGAATGTTACTTTGTTTTCCCTCTCATTATATAATATATTAGTTAATAATAAATCATTATGACAAAATACTACAGAATAATCCAACTCTGATAAATTGTTTTTCATTGTTTGATATTCATGTAGTAAAGTGGAATGAGGCTTAATCAATTTTTCAAATCTAAAAACAATATTTGTATAATGAATAAAAAAGTTCAATAAATCTTAGAATTAACATCACTGTCAGAAAACTTCATATACATAGATATTTTTTATTTACATTTTGCGTTTTAAAATATATACATGGTGTGTGTGTGTGTGTGTGTGTGTGTGTGTGTGTGTGTGTGTATATATATATATATATATATATGGAAGTTTTCTGACAGTGATACAAAAAATATTATTTACTTTGCTTGTTTATCAGGATCATCAAAATATTTTGGCATTAGACGCATGAACTTTTCAGTTATTTGCCAAATTATAGGTTCACTCTCACTTACACCATTTGATGTAGGCCTTAGTAAATGCATTTTAGCCATACGTTTAGCTACTAATTTATATATTTTTGGTTCTCGAACAGTCTCAATGTTAAGTGTATCTCCTTCAAGAAATTCATACGCCAGTCCATTATTGAAGGTTGCATAAATGGAATGTGTATGCCCTGCTTTGTGCAATATCTGTATCAAAAAAGATAAATATAAAAATCTGAGTTTTATATTTTTATATTTAAAAAGTAAAGAAAACATACCCTTATGTTTCTGATTTCCTGTTTGCGATCAATAAGGAGATCTGTTTTGTGCCCATATACCCTAACCAGCACCATATTTTTATAATCATCTTGGCACCATATTCCTACTAATTTATTAGAGATTCCATTGGTAAAAATCTAAAGAAACAGTTATATTTTGTTTTATTTATAATTACAAAATAGTACATTTACATAAACCTAAAATACATCTATTGATTAGAATATCTTTAATGGTAATACCTTGTGTGACAGCTGGTCACTAGGCCACGAAGGCCTTATAAGTTTTACTATTTCTTCAGCACCATTGATTATACTATTCTCGTTAATGGTAATATCAAAGTGTGGTTCTACCTCAAATGGTTCCATGTCTAAATGAAAATTTTGAAGTTTTTCTGAAAACATAGAATGCATATTTATTGCTAAACAAATTTATTATTAGAATTTAATGATAAAAAAAGTTTTTAATCTATTCCATGCTAAAATGATGTTTTAGAACTAGTTATAATTTTCATTCACTATATAAATTAAAAAAAATATTGTTTTATATAGTTTTAAAAGAGAATACTTTGGAATAATTAAAATAATACATATAAATATACTTAAAATATACTTTCAAAAGAATAATAACAGGAAAGTATCTTTCGAATAAAAATTTTAATTTGTTTACATATCTTTAAAACAATTTAAAAAGTATCAATACTAGGATTAACTTACTCTTTTATTCTAGAACAGGTTTAAAAAAAAACAAAAGAATATCAAGAAAAGATATTTTTTACAATATAAATGTAAAATATAAATTAATTATTGAAAATTTGTTTCTAATATCTATTGTAATACTCATTTAGTTTTTAATTAAACTTTTTTGCTATTTACAACTACATTTATTTTTGTTTAAAAAGAAAAAATTTAATTCATCTTTTTGCTATTTAATACTGCATGTTAGATAATGACGCAGAAAGTAATTTTTCTCAGTAAAGACAAAACATATCTGTACTATAAATTGCAGAGTAATTTGAATTCTAGCTTACATAGGTAGATGCAGAAGCACAACTTCTTACCTTCACCACACGACAGCTGGAGTGATACTGATCAAACGTACTGTTATCTGCTAGGTATAGAGTGGGAACTGTCTGATAACATATGACTTGTCTGCACAGACTGGCAGCCTTGGTTCCATTATAGGATTTGAGCAAGGTGCCATTCACTCCTCTCCTCTCACTCTTCTTTTCTTGGCATTTGTAGCTCACATGTACCCACTACAAGTTTGCACTGGAGTGGGGCAAGCGTATTACCTGTTTTCAAAAGAAGGATATGACTCTTGTTATTCAATTGCACTTTACAAATAAGCTACTCCAACAATGTGTGTTTGCGCATGCAATGTACACCCACTTTACCGGCAAGAAACTTATTGCAGAATTTAATTCAATTTATTTCATAATTGAATAATTCATCCAATCAATATAATTTTAAGAATATATGGTTGCTGGAAAAACCAGCTTATTTGGAAGTATCATTATATTTTATCTCATTGATTTTATATTAATTTACCTAATGACGAAATTTACACTTTCAAATAAATCAACATACTAATTATTTATTGGAAAATCCACAAAATTTCCTACAACAAAATATGAACACCAATTAATTAAAAGAGCGTAAAAAATTATTAAAACCCAATCAACAAAAAAATTCACTACCAAAATCTATATTTATCGATCTTCTTGCCAAATCAACTTAAGCATCGCGCACAAATCAATAAAAACGCAAGAGCATTTTTACGAATTATGATAGAAATTTTCCGATGCAGCGCTTGATACTTCTAGTGCACTCTCGAATAAAAAAGAAACTAAGTAACTTCGCGCTCGTGCGCGCATGCATAAACGAACAACCGAGACTGACCAGCAGCAACGTGACTCATCCCGACGGCCGATTCCACGGCATTTTTACGCTGGTACGCACATTCTGCAGGCAGCTATAAGTACAAATATATATACGCCAGTGGCAACAAGTATATGACTACTACTAGAAGCTTATAACCTTTTCTCCGTAGTAGGTAGGTATTAGGGTATAAAGGTATATCCAGCGTCAGTTGCAGCTGCACGACACACCTCGTGACCGCGCGATCGATCGGCGCAGCACGCGCGACGCCGCGGGGTTGTGTTGTCTATATATACAGCTGCATGCCACATGCGCCTGAGAAGTGAAAGCGTATATATAGGTATAATATGTGCATCATCGTGACCTGACGATATTGTCATTGGTGGTGGTGGTCGATGGAAGTATAGATATACCCGAGTTCTCGTCGGCCGGACATAACCTCACTTTCCCTCTTCATCATTGCGACGGCCGACGACCTAGCCTTTTCCGGCCAGCCGTTTGTTGTTATTATGTTGATGTCCCGACGTAGCCGGCTGTTACTGCTGAAAATAAGCAAGTGGGCGCATATAATATATAAATGTAAATATATAGTCCAGTTGAATGCGGGGCGCACGTGTGCGCGGGATTTTTCCGGCGCGTATAATATATACGAACGATAAGCGCGCGTTTTCTAGGTGCTCGTTTTTTCATAGCGTCTCGTGTGCAAGCGACTTATACGTCGACACACGCGGCTTATCTCTAAAAAAATATTGTATATATGTGTATGTACTCGCGTAGGGAGTAGAGAGAGGAGAGATAATAATGCGCGTATATAGAGTTATTATCGTTGTGACCCGCGCGTGAGCTTCCTATTCTGGAAAGTTGCCGGACGACAGAAAGAAAGATACAGTGATATTTTATGGCCACGGATGCTTGCAGTGATGAGAATTGATGGCCCGATGAGCACGATATAGTTATACTTACAGCGCGAGAGCTATTTGAATGAGAGGTATATATATTATCTGCAAATCCCACGAAATCTACGAGAAAAGCCGAAATATGGTTTGAAATTTTTTGTTCGACACATCTACCAGACCTGCTTTTTCTCGCTATTTGTAGTATATATAAGAGAAATTCGTAGTTGAGCAGCGTCCATCGGATGGTATACTTTTCCTTGAACTTCTTACTTTTAAAAAAAATGGCAAGAAAAACCCTTTTCTTCAACCTCAGCCATTTAGCGCAGAAACAATCTACTCAAAGTTTGGAAAAAGAAATTAAAACTTGAAAAAAGAGCTTTAATTTCTTTTTTTTTTTAATTAGAAAATATTGATTCCTTCAAAAGTTATAAGGGTTTGAAGTTGAACGTGGAAAAGGCACAAAAAAAGTCAGCGCTGCCGATTCCTGCGATTTATGCATTTTTTTGAGTAAATCGTCTGTGGGTTAAATAGCTGGAGTTTCAAAAGGAGGATATTTTTTGCCATTTTCTTAAAAAGTAAGAAGTTGTTCTAGAAAAAGTTATACCATTCGATGCAGGCAGTACAACAGCAGAAATTACCCCTAACTGTAGTGCAAAAATCGCAAAAATTCAAAGTTGAAGCACAAAATCGTGAAAAATGACCAAAAATGACCAAAAATGACCAAAAATGACAAAAAAATGACAAAAAATAATTAAATACGTGGATTTGGAAAAAATCGCTCACTTTTGGTTATTTTTCGCGATTTTCCAATGCCCGTAACTTAGCGCTAAATTCACTGATTTTAACGATTCTCATCTAAAATTAAAGCTCTTTCAGTGACTACTTTTCGTTCATTTTTCTCATGTTAATTTCCCATAAGAAAAATTAATTTCAGTTTTCTGAAAAACACTATTCCTTTGTTCAACACGGGTTTCGTACATTATATCAGTTATAGAATAAGAAAAAACCAGTTGTCAGAGGTATAATTCAACTTTGAATTTTTGCGATTTTTGTACCACAGTTAGGGGTAATTTCTTGTAAAATTCGACATATATGAGAAAATAATGAGGAAAACGAGGTCTGGTAGGTGAGCTTGAAAAAAAATTTTCAATTTTTTGCAGATAATGTGAGATTGGTACATATTTGTATGTTGCCGTCAAGATGATTAGGTCAATTAAATAGTCGTATTTTTATATTTAAGTAAGTATAAATGACAGCTAGAAAAGTTTTTTCAACAGGTTTGCTTATTAGTGGAGAACGTGTAACCATGCGATAAGTGTTTCTATTTACAGAGAGCGATAAAATTTTGCTTAGTCTATTGCTTTAGAACAGTCAAGGACTTAAAAGCAAATAAAAAATTGATCTGCTTTTGAGCTACTATAAATAATAGCTGTATTTTTAACGGCTATTCTGATTTTTAACGTAGATATTACGTCGGAACTCCCCGTTAAATGATTTTTACAAAAAGTCATAATAAATAAATTAGGTACATTAATTAACATACTTATAAGTATTATATTATTTATTTTTAGAACTCATTAGTGAACTTGTAGACGTAGCGCATAGGAGAAATATTCGACTGATGGCCATATGAGTTTTTTTATGTCCGTGCGGTTTTGTCTGTTACTAAGTACTTGCACGCGCATTCCGAGCATCCATGCGTATACCACTTCCTTTTCCAATCCTCGTAAACAGTATTGACTATTGAAAAATGTTATGCTCAACAGGTTTTATATTTATAGCTAGTCGTATATGTCCTGGTTTTAAGTATATTGTTACGTACGAGAAATTATTTAAAACGATGGACATTTGAAAATTTGTTAAAAAATACTGAGAAGAAAAACAAAACGTAAAGGATCGTATATTCTAAAAATTCTGAAATATTATTTATTGAGATTTAGAAGAACAATGATGATAAATATTGATTTGCTAAAGATTTTGTTATAAATAAGAATATTTTCAATTTATATCAATCGGTCGTAAATGCAGAATATAGATTTACTAATAAAACTGTCTTCTACACAACGCAATTGTTAATTAATCATACAAAGCAATATTTTTAAGAAGACAGAGAGATCTTAATTAGAAGCATAAATAAAAAATCACGCGATCCGTGAGACGTAAACCGATGAAGCAATTAGTAATTGAGTATTCATTAAGATTAATTTATTCTCTCACCCAACAGTTTCATTCAAGCCTTATTAGCACAGTCTTACAGAAAAAGAATATTACGTTTATCTATTCCATTGTCAAAGCACAAAAATTGCTACGTTACAGGAAATATTAAATGTTTTATTCATATTTCGTCATATCAAAATCATAAATATAGTTGCCGTATCTATACACGCCTTACATAAATATTCGCTCAAATATTTACTCAGTTTTTGATTAAACAATCCATGCTCGCAAGTGCTACGTAAACTGAATTTGCACATCCTAAGTAAAATATTTCAGATAAAAGAATGATAACGGCATTGTTTTGAAACATTTTACTTGAACTGAATTGCTGATACTCAAAGCAATATATGAATATTAAAAAGAGTGGCGTAACAGTAACTGCTGCAATTCACTTGTAAGGTATATATACTCGCTTTTAGTAAATTTAATTGATTTATATTATAATATTAACCATCAATAGTAACAAATATATACATTTTGTATCTATATGGGAATTCTCTGGAACTTTAAACTTTTATGTCACTTTTTTTTTAAATTAATTTATTGTAATTTTTACATAGAAAACCAATCCTGTAATCCATATTAGTGTGCCACGCATGCCAAATTCGGAGCATGTAAAAAACTGTCTAAAAAGGTCCACTTGGAAAAGTGGAATTTAGTTATAGTATTCTCGTTGACGCTTATTTCTTCTACATAGATGTGACTAAAAAAAAGTCTCATTTTGGCATCGCCAAAGTTGTCGAAAATTTATTTTTATTCACACCTTCCGCATTTAATTTAAATATCTCGTTCTTCATGTATAAAATTGTTCTTCAACAAAAAGTGTTCAAACAAGTGTAATTAATTAAAGGTATATAAGTTATGTTCAAAGTTTCACGAAAATCGGTTGTTTATCTTTGAGCAATATTGAAATATTTTTTTGAACTCGAGTCGAATATTCGGTACTTTAAACTTTTCAAGACAATACAAATTACTTGATCCTCAAAGTGGGGCTATACGAACTAAATGATTTTCAGACGGCTGAAAATAAAAAAAAATGAATTATTTTCTTTGATATTTTCATTTATTCTATATCTATTATTACTCTAAATTAAAAAAAGTTTGGATTAAAATAAAAAAAAAAATTAAGATGATATAATCTCTCCTCCTCGCCGAGGTAAGTATTCTTTTGCGCTCCAGAATTTCGGAGCACACTCGCTTTCCACGCTCCGCCGAAAACATAAATTTAAGGTATCATTTCAATCCTTTATGCAATGCTGAATAATAGTTAGGCAGTTGATCAGATTGATCAACATCCATTTTTTCTCTGTTATAGTCCATAATGCAGAGTGTTTTTTGACCAAAGGTTTCATTTCTGCACACTCCTTTTTTAAGGTATATTCTATTTTTAAAAAAGTGATGAGTGGAAAGTGAAGCCAAAATAAGACGTTTGTGATTGGTTAAGTCCGACCAAAATAAACTTGTGATTGGTTGACGCTGACCTGACTGCCGCGAGGTTTTTATGCTTAAGAACTGAGCTGACATTGGCTAAAACTAAACTGTGTATAAAACCCTCTCTTAAAAAAAGTGATGACCGTTCTAACCTCAAAATTTAATATTCTTAAATATTATTGCTGATGTTAATATTGTACGTAAATCGAAATGTAAGAAGTTAATTTTTTCAATTAATAAATAACTGTTTATAATTATAAATTTCAATTATAAACTTCAAGCATGAAAAAATAAAGCGCGCGAAGCGCGCATGATCTCGCTAGTAGTTAAAAAGCAACGATAGTTTTTCTTTGCGGTGATCATGAGAACATTTCGCTTATCCTTCCACTTTATGATCTTCGCCTCCTGAGAGTTTTCTAATCCCACCATGTTGCCTTTCTTCAATTTAGTTAATACAATTAGGTTGGAATATTTTTCCTTGATTTTAAGGGAGTCCCCTAACCATACGCATTTTTCTGCAATAAATCTTCGGCTAAAATTATACCTGGATGCTACCTGGATCTACAATGTTCTTATAATTTCGATTAAATTTATTTAAAATATTTTTTATTTTGTAAAGCTTGGTTTTTTGAATATACTCATGGTTTTTATGTTCAGCAAAATGAATAAATTTTAAATTCATCCAAAATCTATCTCACCTCATACTTTGAGTAATTGCACTCCATATAAATCTCCGTGGCTCCAATAATGTCTTATGAAGAGAAATCGTACCAGACCTATCAATATCATTATTCCAAAAAATATATTAATTTCTCGCATATTTACTTCCACCCGTTAGTTTGCAGTTTGCAGACGAACTTTCTTTCAATCTACTTTTTGATACAAATTATGTTGCATACTTATTAGTTTCTACTGCTATAATTTGAAATATTTCATCAGAAATTCATAATTAATGATAAATGTCTAAAGGTAAAGATAAATTATTAATAGATGTCTCAGTATTTTTAAAAGTTTCGCTTTAGTATATCAAAACTAATGTCGCTTATTATATAATACATTATTCACATATTCTTCACTTTCCCAAGATCCTAATCAAAATTCGATGTGTCTATGACTATCTATTAATAACCTTCTGTTCTGCACATGCAAATGAACACATTTATTTCCTTAATTATTTATAATTTATGCTTTTTTATTTTATACTTTATAAGAATAGATACTCTTTAAATAATTTATCAAACTATCCGATTATATTCCAAGCTGTTTAATCATTGAACTGTTTGATGTGTGTTTAAACAGTTTAATCTTTTTAATATTTTTTATAATTGTTTCAAACAGTTAGATCGTTTTGGATCAAACTTGGAAGAGTTCGAAGTGACCGAATTTCAAATAGTTTAATCATTTCTAATAGTTCAATCATTTCGAATTACTTCAGTTCGGAGGAATTTTATCATTACGTGATATTGTGTAAAATAGATGTCCGAACAGTTTCGTATACTATTTTTTGTAACTGAAAAGTGCACAAAATTCCCACAAAATTGCACTTATTCGGATGCGCAAAATCGGATTCGCAACTCGTGTGTGTAAAGTGATTCAAACACGAGTTGTTTGTCGCGTACTTTTTGCATTTATTACATAATAAACTATTAAACTACAATTTCAAGTATACACATAAAGACATTCTGAAAAATTATTAAAAAAAAAAAAAATATATATATATGAAACAAATCAACCACGAGTACATCTGAAATTTATGAATGAATACATCTGTTCAACTAATCAGACCGCTGTATGTGCGTACAACCTCTATATCTCTTAAAAAAAAGTTGAGAACAAATAAACACAGTTTACTACCCCAGTTATTGCCGTATGCAGAAAACGACTTTTCACAATGACTTTTTCTTCTGGAAATGATAAACCTAAAAAATTATAATTTTGAAAAATTATAGAATTTTATACTGTATTAAATGCATCATTAATATCAGCACAATTGTAACTTTAAAATCGTAAAAAATGGAAAGTTGTTTCTTAAAAATGGAAAAATCAGTATAAATGAGAACTGCGATCAAACCATACAACATTGTTATTTTCCAAATAGTTTAAGCGAAAATAAAAATTCTGAAGCTTTCTTCAAAGGAAATCGGATGGCAATCACCAAAATTACAGCATTATACATTCACGTACGCGTAAAAATCGAAAAAATAGCCAGTTCTACTCGTATATTAGGTAAAAACAGGCAATAAAAAAATTAGCCAAGACCTGGGTAGTTTTTTTTTTACTTTCTACCTTTTTTAAAAATCGCGTATTTCAACTCCAGATGAATCAAAACATATTTTTAACGTATTTTCTCAAAAATCTTGCTCACCACAAATAAAGCTTCCTCTGCGAAAAAGTCTAAATTCGTGCAATATTCCGCGTATTTTATCAAATTTGAACTCACGTAACTTTTAAAGAAAACAAAATTTTTTTAATTCTGGAAGAAAAAAATAACTGGTTACTTACTGGTTACTAACTACTAAATGATTGAAGTAGTGGGTGTCGTAATATGGAGTAAAGAGAAAAACCAAGCAGATTTTGAAGTAAAGATTTTGAACTAAAAATTAGCAGTTTACAAAAGATCTATTATAGTTTCCTACGTATTCATTAATACTTTTTAAAACTGTATTGACAAATTGTAAAAAATTTTACAATCCACTCCAGAGGTGCTCGCTTAATCCGAATGTACGCTACCTTATAAGCATTTTTTAAATAAAATTTATTTAACAAAAAGCTATTATAAAAATATTTTTGGTAGCGCGATATTTTTCTGGTATACTTGAGGGTGTAAAAGTATACGAGAAACATCAGTTGCACTTAAAAAACAATCCATAACTTTGGAGATGACCAAATTGTAGATGTTTTATTACAAAATTTAGTAATTTTGCTGCACATATTCAAACCACTCAACCTTTTCTTTAGTCTAAACACCCTGACCCCAATACTACATTATTACCTGCCCGTCTCAATCTCTGTTCCTGCCATCCTCCCCATTCCCCACGCACATACACACGCAGCCGCTTCTGCTGACCGTTGAACTTCCTGCTAGCCGCAAGCTCTCAATCACGACGGGAGCGCGCGTCTTAGCTGCGCGGCACTTATATAAATCATCCGCTCCGCTCTCTTTTCCTCGGGTGTGCTGCACGCGCGGCTATAATGTGCGAAATGGGCGCACGGTTCATTCAGCCGGCGCGGCGAGATAAGTGCAAAACGCAGCATCTTTGTCTGCCGCGATTGCCCTCTTGCCCTGTACTGAACTACACGAGCGAACAGCAGGCGCGTGCCCGATGCGGCGGTGGGGGACGAGCGCAGACATCGTGGCGCGTGGCTGATCCGGTTATTGTCGTTACGAAATAAGTATATAACTTGTGATTATAAAGTTTTTTCGGGAACGTGATCATTCGTTATCTGTTGAAGTTTTGGGATTTAGTATGGATGATAGCCAGTAGCCAGTCTCGGGGACTTAGAACTTTTTGAAACATTTGAAAAATTTCAGGTCCTAAAGGCTGTTACTATATAACTGACGTTTTCTACTACAAAGCACGTGGTTGAACCAAAGTTTAAGATGTTTATTTTTTAATAGAGGAATAAAAAAACATTTGAATAATGATGGAGGAAGAATCTTTACGAAAAATTACAAAAAGAGCGAAAAAGTGATCATTTTGGTGATTTTTAAAATAGCCCACATATATGTGCAATTCTATAAAAAAAGGCGCAAAAATGGGGTCCAAAAAATTAAAAAATTTTTTTTTGGGGCACAGGTACCACACAGCATTTTTTCGATTCTTTGGGGGTTCTAGAATATGAGAAAATTCATGTACATGGGTTTTTGATTGGCAAACTTTTTTGCCGACCAAATTAATCTCGAATATTTTATGCGATTTTTTCCCTTCACTTTACACCTCTGCCATTTCGTCCAGGAAGGTCTTACACAACTTTATAAAAAAGAAATTAAAATTAGAAAGAAAGAGCTTTAATTTGGTTTTTTGAACGATAAAAAAAATTGATTCCTTCAAAAGTTAGAGCAGTTTGAAGTTTAGCGTCAAATTGACACAAAAACACGTTTAAAATCAGGACGGACGATTTTCATCGATTTATGTATTTTTAGGCCATTCCTACGCTAAACTTCAAACTGCTCTAACTTTCTCTAACACCATCTTTCTCATGTTTTGGAACCCCCAATAAATCGAAAAAATACTGTGTGGTAGGTGTGCCCCAAAAAATTTTTTTTTTATTTTTTGGATCCTATTTTTGCACATATAGGAGTTTCTTTATTATCTTTTTATTTCTTGAATTTTGAAAAAAAAACTTATATCTGGGCTATTTTTCATTGCACATTGATGTACTAGGGCTTGAATTAAAGCTTTTGTTGTAAAGAAAAAGCTATGATAATTTGGTAATGATAGTAAGCCACCTTTTATTCTAGATCAATTGAAACAACACATAAAAATCACCAAAAAGGCGATTTTTTTTCGCTCTTTTTATAATTTTTTGTCAAAAAATCTTGCTTTGTTGAGACTAAAATTTTTTTTATTTCTCTATTGAAAAATGAACATTTTAAGTTTTAGTTAAATGACGTAATGTGTAGAGAACTTGAGTTAGAGTCTTTTGCATCTGAAATTTCTAGAGATTTGCTCCTATATGATAAGGGAAGATTTTTAGGATTTGTTAGGGAAGAAGTTATCGCATATGGCACTATAGAGTCGTCGTTGTCAATGTTTTGCTGACTGACATTTGTGGGGCATAAAATGCAAGTTTGCTTAAGACAGTTATCACGGTCTTACGATGGTTATTAATACATTTTTCCTAGGATTGTTATTCCATTTGTCATATATCCAATTATGTAAGATTTTATATATATATATATATATATATATATATATATATATATATATATATATATACTTTTTGTGCATATATATCTTAAACTATTATGTTGATTAAAAAGTGTATGCAACAACGAAATTTATGCCACAACGAAGTGTGATATACAAATATTGTAAAAACATAAAGAAACGTGACTGAAATCTTTTATCAGAAATGTATTGTCGACGATTATTGTGTGAATAATTTCTTAAATATAATTTTTAATTTTACAGGTTTATCTATAACATTTTTTCAATTCTAAAAATTGAATTATAAATATGTTAGAGTAACATTACTTAAATATTATTACTAGATAAATTTAGGGCTGCACGAAATAATAAAAAAATAATGCTCTTGTTATTAATTTTTAAATCTTTAATTATATTATAATATATTTTATATTTTAACCCTTTCGGTGATGTAGTTCTACACATAAAATAAAGACAATAAAGCTTTGAAAATATGTGCAAAGCATCCTTAATTGAGAGACATTTTCAAATTTTTATTAAAAAAAATTGTGATTGAAATAAAGATTAACGAAATTCTTACTGCATCTAACTCTAGTGAGTTAGATTAAACGGTATTAGTAGTGGTATACCATTTATAAATGGCTAATAATTTTAAATAATTGACTCATTTCTATTTTATTTACTTGTACTAAAAAGTGAGTAGCTCTCGATATAGAAATTTCACATATCAGTCTGAAAAAATTGTTTGCCAGCTTCTAGAGGAGCGTGACGTATTCGCGTCGCTTGAGATCCTGCACACTAAATCTGTATCTCGATTCAATGGAATAATTTTGGCGCTAGCGTATGATGCAAATTTTGAAGTGCTTTATCGCGCTTCAGCACTTAAAAAAAACACGTGATTGCCCTCGTTGAGACGAGCGGCGATCAAGCGTAGGCGCAGGATCTTTTTTTTTCTTCCTGCCGTACACTACTTATGCGTGTTCTTTTTTTCACTTGTCGGAGCAGATAGCGCTGGAGCGCTATTATCGTCGTCGATAGGCGATTTTTTTTCTCATCCCCCGAGATCCGGGTAAAAAATTATTAGTCCATCGTTATCGTGGGCATTGAAAAATTTATTTTTTTGTTCTGCATGAGCGGCGCTTCCGACGATGTATCAGCCGAGTAAACATGCTTTTCTGCGGGTGGAAAAAAATTCGTAGTCGTATCTATATGTACTTATATAATAGTACGAGTGATATCTTACATTTTGTTATTTTATGAAAAATACAATGTATAATAAGAATAACAGATATAATATAAGATGTAGTGATTTTTCGACAGTTTTTCACACAGTTGCATGTAGATAGCGACTTTTTATAGTATTAACTTTTAGTGATGCACTCACTGACGCAAAACAGTTGATATCTATTGTGGTTTATAATCGCTGACCGGGTAGAAATGTCAACCAACTGTTGGTGAACTATTTGTCAATTTTTCAATTAATAACGTCACACAATGTTTATCTTGCTATTGTCGACGAAGAATAACTATTTATACATGTAAAAATATTATATTAGAGATGCTTTAAAATATAATCATATAGTGATAAATAGTTTTAATTAAATTTCAATACTAATCTTAATTCCCTAATAGAACATAACGTTTAAAAAACGTTTTTGAAACAAACTTTGAAACGCATTGTGACGTTTTTGAAAAAATGTTTTCAAAATATGGATAATGTCCATTTTTTTAAGCACCCGCGTGTTCCAAACGTTTTAAGAACGTCTAAAAAATGTCTTTAAAACGTTTATTTGATGTAGCGAGATCTAGTTTCTAGTTTTAGGAAACGTATGATAAACATTTTTATGGCACAGCGCAAACTTACAAAACTCATGCGGGACCTTTGCAGCCACGTTGAATACTTAGTACTTTTCGATAATAGTGCGAGAGAGATGATTCTCGCACGAGTGTGAAATTTTCGCCTCGACGCAGCCAGGGTGACAATTGCACGAGTCCAGAATCATTTCTCGCACGCATATGGAACAATACTTTTCAAATAGACGGGTGGAAAATCCGATTTTGTGCATACTTTTGCGTACGCAAAGGGAGTGCCTTGCGCATGGAGTGTGGAGCAAATTTTGAAAATGTTTTTACCATTATAAACAAAGTAGTCTATACAAAATTATAAACGTTTTTAAAACAAGTTATTCCATTTATGACATTTGTAATAAAAAAGAACTTGAAAATAAGAGTATTAAACCCTGATCGCTCGCCTCCTCTACCCAACTACCTTTATTCCCTAACTTTGACTTATAACTTGAACCAAACATTTTTATTCATATGTTGTCATGCGCCACCTATCTTACAACGTACCTAATATGTTTTAAAAATGTAAAAATTTATTTCGAATACCACATCGAAAAACGTTTTTAAAACGTAATTAAAATATTCTACAAACTTTTTAAAAAGTCGCGAATGCTTTAAAAGGCGTTAATTTTCTACGTTTTACAAATGTTACAAAGTGTTTCAAAACTCGTTTTTTAATAACATTTTTTAAACGTTTAGGTGCTATTAGAGCAGTAGAAATGCCATGAAACCAACTAAGTTAGTTTTTTTTTCACCAGGATAATTATATTTTCATATTTCTTTTATTGTCATTTTGATGTGCATCTTTAACAATTACGTAAGGATTTCATATCAAAGTTAAAAGCATAAACTTAACATAAATACAAAAATTGAATAATAAAAAACAATGTATTTTGATTAATTGCTAAAAATTTATTTCTTGAAACTAGACAGTTATATTTAATTGTGTCAATAAAACAACTAATTTTTACTTAAAGAAATAAAATTAAAAAACAATCGATAGCTACCTAATGAAGATATTTTAATTCATGCAACATTTAATAAAGTATAACTTGCAAATCGTTCAGATTAGTAGAAAATTAATCACTTCATTGTATTATTTTAGCTATTTTTCAAATGTAAAAGTCATGAATTAATCCGGTATTTAAACTTTTTGGATTAATAAAAATGTAAACAATAGTGTACAGTCTTTGAAGAAAACGTTTTAACAAACAACTTACCAGTTTGTATAATATTAAAGTTGCATTAGTTCAAAATGCTAATCATAAATTTAACGATAAAGTTATTATAAGTGATCATTTTTCGAATCAAGTAGGTCGAAGATAATGCACTATCTACTTGCAACTGAGTAGGGTGATTGTTATAGCAGGATTGTTTCTAGACATATATGTTATAAATGACATACTATATATATACTTCCTCATTAATTGAGATTATCAATCTTGTTAGACTGGCAAAAGTGATACTCGCTGCAACAATGACTTCGAGTTTATCTAGCACTAGACAAAAGAATCAATTGTTTCTTAAACCGATTTGTAATCTTTTTTCTAATTTTTTTAGATAAAACTACACATGCACTGCACACTGACACAAATGAGCACATCGTTCACGCAGCCTGTACTTTCCGAAAAAAATTTCAAACTGCCCATTCGAAACTCTTTAAAAATTTTTAATTTTCCCCAAATCGTACTGATTCAATCCTCAGTCAAACTGACATTAAATTAATCAGCTGCACCGCTGTATCTTTTCTCGAGACGAAGCAATGTTCTCCGATGCATCTTTTTTTTCTGCGACTTTAAAAAAATGCCGATAAACTTCCGACAAATGCTCTAATTTTTCGTACGGCGAATATAAATTATGCGAAAGTAGGACGTATTATAAACGAATACATTTTTAGCTATAGGTGAGATTTTGCGCTTATTTATGGATTTTTATCGTCAAGCATACCTATTTTTAAAGAGGTCTTATACATTTGGATTTTGATATCAAATAATCTTAGAAAAGAGATTTAATTTCCTGTATTTTAAAGCAACAAAAAGACATGATTTTTGAGAAAATAAGCCAAGGTAGAAGTTCCTAAATCCATTTTATGCAGAGATTTTCAATATTTTAACTTTGTTGTAACTTGTTTTTGAAACTGCTTCATGGTTTTTCATCGGACAGCGCGTAAATATTTTGTATTTTATGCAGTTATGGTCCAGAGATTTACAAATAGAAAAGTAGTGGAGTAAGTAACTTTTAAATTTCGAAAACCACGAAAAACTGCTTAATTTGAAGATTTTTTTTTAGTTTTTGGCTATTTTTTTAATCTACAAATTACTTGCTCAAATATATTTTATATTTTCAACTCTTTGGATACAAAATATAAAGAACCTAAGGGGGCGAGCTAGGGTAAAACCTGAAAATTGAAAAATCATCAATTAAAATTGAAGGCAATATAATTATATAATTATAGGCTATTTTTCTAAAAGTAGGCTATACAAATAATTAATTTATGCACCCATACGTACCGAATTTCTCTCTGGATAGCTGGAATGATTCTACGAGACTTATATGTGCTGTACATAAAAAGTGCTGTACAATATAATTCTGAAGACAGTAGTGAACGGTTTGGCTGGAAAAAAATTCACAGATACTCTACAACATATTTGTTATAGAGTAAGCAGAGAAGATTTTTGAAAAAGTAAGTAGGAACTGAAATAAAAATTCATTGATGCTAAAAATATTGAAAATATGAAAAGTTGACTATAAATTCAATTGTTTTTATTATGAATGATTTTTTTAAAAGAAAAGTCTTTAACTTAGTCAATCACAGATACGTTGTAGAATATCTCTGAATTTTCCCAAGCCAATCCGTTTGAAACTCTCGTCACAATCATGTGGTAAAGCAATTTTGGATATTACTTTATAATATAATTATATTGACTTCAATTATATTGACAACAATAATTTTTCAATTTGCGGATTGCAATATTGCAATTTACGTTTAACTCCAGCTAGTTCCCTTAAGCTCTGTCCCCTGAATATACATTAAGCAGTTTCAAAGAAAAGTTCCAACAAAGGTAAAATATACCTTAACCTATTTTCTCAGAAATAATGTATTTTTAAAATATATGTACATTGCTCCAAAATATTGGTAATTAAATTTTCTTTTTTTATCAGCAAATTGAGATGTCAAAAGCTCGCGTATTGTATTTAAGATTGAGCTTTTATTTTTATTTTTACCTCACAATTGCACTTTCTGAAACTTCAACAGTGTGTTGCACCACTGTCAGTGAACATTTTTGCCGAACTACTGACACACACCGATCGCCTGTTGATTTTTACAGCTTTAGCCATAGAGATTGTCACTTCAGCTAGCCGCAAAGAAAAAAATTCCCGTTCAACCGCGGAGACCCGTCTGCGAAACCAGATATTTCTTCCCCCGAGATCCCGATAATGATATACACCCAGAAATTGTCACACACAGAGACACACCACATTCACACATACATACATTGTCATATGTCGCACAGACATCGGTGCATCAATCGTCTAAGCTCGCGCGTCTCCATCTCTCTTTCTCTTCCTCTTTCTTTCTTATCTCGACAACCCTCGCATTGACCTGCGCCGCCCCGATAATAACAATATCCTCTCTCTCTCTCTTTCTCTCATCTTGTCAAGCCTGGAGAGATGGAACGCGAGAGAGAGAGAACACCGCATAATAATTCTTGTCTCTAGCCAATCCCAGGCCAGGATCCACAGCGGCTGGCGCGTATATAAATTGGCCTGTGTCCGGTGCGGTGGCATCAGTTCGCGATTTTTCGGACTTTCTATAACGCATTTGCACTAACGCGCAGGCCGTGCGTGCTCAGAAGCCCTTCAATAGGCTCGCAGAGTAGCAGGTTCCAGGGTACCAAGAAAGTTGAAATGGAGATCTTTGGAGAGCAGAAGACCACGGGACTCGAGCACCTGACGCTCGAGCAGATGCTCGATGATAATCTGCCAGAGCCAATTCTGAAGGAGGTGAAGAGGATTATCTACGGTCGCGAAGTCGAGTAAGGGCTCATGTACAATTATATGGTTTTATATCGTTGAATAATAAATTTTTATTTTTTAATAAAAAAGTTTTGTGGTGAAATTTAATTTTGATTTTTCTAGTCAATATAATTCATTTTAAATAGACAAAGTTTTGTAAATGCGTTAAGGTGGTCTTAGAGGTAGAAGTCTTCGAGGCCAAAATCATCTTCAAAAAAATTTTAAAACATAATTATTTATATCTACTAATATATACTAAAAGTAGGTATAATTTCTGATAAAATCGCACAAGACACAATCTCTAGTCCTACTTGACTCCGAGATATTGTATTCCTAAGATTTTGGCATTGTGGTAACTTTCTGAAGCCAATATTTCATGGATTTTTATGGGACGGGGCTTAAATTACTTGAAATTCATGCAGTTATGAGACAAAGAGTTAGAAATTAAAACTTTGTTTTGAATAACCAATTTTAAAATAACAAAAATAAAAAAAATTTGAATTTAGCAATGAAAGTGGTTTTTCAATTTTAAAAATGACTTTAAGGTGGTTCTATGGGCAGATATAGTACTTAAATATTATATATTTTAAAATGAATTCTTCTCATACTCCAAAGTGAGAACCCATATCGTATGATAGAACAGTACTTTAAGTTACGGAAAAGAAATTTTTTAACGACATTTCAGTACTAACAAAGTAGATATTGTGAATGTAAAAATCTGATGCAAAAAATCGCTTTAATCTTTTTAGTTTTTGTTTCAATTTCAATTTCTAAGGCTCATTTTTGTTGGATTTCATTACGAAGTATCGTGTATCAAATTAAAAAATTTTTAAAACCCTAAAAGTTACAGATAATTGTTTATCAAGTTTAGTTAGAATTCATACCAGATTCATTCAAAACAATTGATCCACAATACCTTATAATGAAATCCAATAAAGATGATAATAAATCTTTAAAAATTGAAATTAAACCAAAAATGAAAAAGATTAAAGCGATTTGGTGCATCATTTTTTTACATTGACAATATCTACTTTGTTAGTACTGAAATTTCGTTAAAAAATTTTTTTTCCGTTACTTAAAGTACAGGTCTATGATACTATATGGGTTCTTACTTTGCAGTATGAGAACAATTCATTATAAAATATTTTATATTTAAATACTATATCTGTCCATAGAACCATCTTAATAAAAAAATTTTAATATTCGCAACTCTTCGACCTACTTATAATTCCATAAATTCCAAGTAATTTATACTTCAGCCCATAAAAATCCATGAAATATTGGCTTCGGAAAGTACCAAAAAAGCCAAAATCTTAGAAATGTAATACTTCTGAGTAAAATAGGTCTAGAGTAGAGATTATGTCTTAGGTAATTTTATCAAAGATTATGCCTACTTTCAGTATATAATTAGTATATATAAATAATTACCTTTTAAACTATTTTCTTAGGTGATTTTGGCCTCGAAGATTGATATCTCTAAGATTCCCTTAAATAAGAATATTTGGAGGCACTTACGTATACGAACGTTTTTTTGTAGTACCGAAACTTCGATATGCAATTTTTTGCGTGTTCCGACAAAAGATAAATTGAAGTAGCTAATAATATTATACGTTCAAAACTTCTTCTCAAAATTCACTTATCATATCATGATTATTTTATTTTTCATCTTATACATTTTATTCATCTT
Source organism: Torymus flavipes (assembly GCA_030522905.1). Taxonomy (NCBI): domain Eukaryota; kingdom Metazoa; phylum Arthropoda; class Insecta; order Hymenoptera; family Torymidae; genus Torymus; species Torymus flavipes. The sequence continues at coordinate 6,073 of JAPYZO010000578.1, read as the reverse complement.
ATCCTCGATCATTTTAATTATATTTTTCTATACGTTTTGTTTCTTGTATTTTATCTTCCTCTACTTTATACTCTACTTATTTCACTTGTTACTTTACTCGTTCTCCCTGCTCTACCTAAATCTGCACATTCTAGATTTTCTTATCCTACAGCTTTACCGATTCGTCGTCTCTGTTAACAGCACCTCTTATACAAACAACGACAATTAAAATAACGTTCCCGTCGCCTTTCTTTCTCACGATTGTATACAAAGAAAAAAAAAAGTATTTCCAAATTAATCGCGTGAGTTCAATGTAGCGTGTCATCGCTGGCACAGATAGCGCGGTTATCAGGGCGCTTCCAAATTATAATACCCCGATAGCTTCAACCAAAACCATATATACATTGCCCTCTTATATCGAGTTCTTTCCACATACATGCAACCAAAATTCCATCTAGGTGCATACGAATCCGCCAAAATATCCCTATATGCCACCCAAAATCAGCCCTCATTCACTGAACCTTTCGTTCTTACTCAGACCCTTGGACCTACCGAAACTCGACAAGGGTCTAAACTGCGAGCTGAAGGGTTTCAAAATGGGCGGCGCGATCGAGGAGCAACTTCGCCCGCCGCGCATCGTCCGCGTGGCCATCATCCAGAACTCGATCGTCCTGCCGACGACGGATCCTATTCGCGAGCAGCGCGAAGCCATTTACAAGAAGATCACCAAGTACATCGAACACGCCGCCAGCTGCGGGGCTAACATCGTCTGCATGCAGGAGGGTTGGCGTGAGTATAACAGTATAGTAGCACTCAATTGTGCGATTGAAGTAGTGTCTGCCTGCTTGATTGATTGCCGAGTGATCAAGCGATTGATCGAGAGAAGGTATGGGAGAATTTGAAGTTTGAGCCTTCATAATGACACGTGAATAACGCTGGCAGAGGTGATTAGCAGTTATCTTGCAAAAAATATGAATCCAAAAAAATGAGTATAAATAGATTTCCTTGTTTATCGAAAGCTTAATGTAGCTTAATGTAGCTCTAATCAATCGGTTAGAGTCAATCAGACAAGCGCAGATATCCTGGTATCTTTATAATTTTAACTAAAAATAGAAAGGAAGCTTATTATGACTTGGATTTCATATATTAAAAAAATTATCCCGTAGTATAAAAATTAATCTTATTTTCTATGATGTTACATAATCGATGCTCATTTAAAATAATGTTTTATTATGATGTAATAACATAGTATAAATAAGTGTTTTTACCACACTATAACGCTGATACACAATAAAACTGTCTATATACATTTTGACATAATAGTCTAATTCCAATTATGTCAGCAACCTTTATTTCTCATAACTATGCCATACCCAATGCAAACTAAAACCACAAACGTATCATCCTCCTCAAAACAGCCATGCCGTTCGCCTTCTGCACTCGCGAGAAGTACCCCTGGTGCGAGTTCGCCGAGGAGGCTTTGACCGGTCCCACGACCGAGCTCATGTCCACCCTCGCTCGCAAGTACAACTTGGTTATCGTCTCGCCGATCCTCGAGCGTGACGGCAACGGTGGCGACGTCCTCTGGAACGCGGCAGTGGTGATCGGTCCCGACGGCCGCGTCATCGGCAAGTGCCGCAAGAACCACATTCCCCGCAAGAACGACTTCAACGAGTCGACGTACTACATGGAGAGTAATCTGGGACATCCGGTGTTCGACACGCCCTACGGCAGGATTGCAATCAACATTTGCTACGGCAGGCATCATCCGCTTAACTGGCTGATGTACGGTGTCAACGGTGCTGAGGTGAGTTTTTGAATCTGGGAAAAACAGTGGTATGAACAAATTCGTAATATAACACTGCTAAGTAATTATTACGAAAAAAAATTATTCAAGAAATATGATAACAATGTTGTTGAAATACTTTAACAATGCTTAAAAAGCCTTTTTACAATATTGTTGCAATACTTAAATAGCGCTAGTAAGTTATGACGGTTCTCAAAAACCAAAAACCTTTCCATTCCAGATCGTGTTCAACCCCTCAGCGACGACCAAGGCCCTATCTGAGCCGATGTGGCCGATCGAAGCTCGCTGCGCTGCGATCGCCAACAGCTACTACACATGCGCGATTAACCGCGTGGGCACGGAGATCTTCCCTAACGCCTTCACCTCGGGTAACGGCCTTCCGGCGCACAACGACTTCGGTCACTTCTACGGCTCGAGCTACATCGCCGCACCCGACGGCACACGCACACCAGGACTGAACCGCGTCGCCGACGGTGTCCTTATCGCCGAAATCGATCTCAACCTATGCAGACAGATCAAGGACTACTGGGGATTCAGGGTGAGTGTATACTTATACATGTAGTGAAGACCGGTATGATGGTAGAACTTTATACGTCCGTGTATGGAGGTTGCGGGTGTGAAGGGGCGGATCGTGTTCGGGTTTCACAGTTGGAGTTTCGCGTTGGAATTAATTTTGAAGTGTGTTTAAACTCGTTTTAATAAAAGATCTTTTAAATATTATTTTTGGTAAATGAGCAATTATATACTTAACTGCAGGATTACCTAAGAATATCGTTGCGCAATTTCCTTATTAACTTATCATTAACTGTGACAATATGTAATTATGAATGACAATACTTAAAAGTCAATAATACGGATAATAAAAATGCAGTTAATTATACTCTGCATATTGATATGAATTTACATTGTACGGGTAACAGGCATCTGGAGAAATAAAAACGCAGTTGTGCTGTTTTCCGTAGTAAATCGATAAATAAACATAAATACAGTATTTATACAATTCTTTATATTAATTATTTTTCTCTTAATTTCAATTATATCATTTTTTTGAGAATGTATGTAGAATTACATTAACGAACGCGTGACATTCTCGTTGCGCATTTTCCCTCTCTAAATTCGAAAGACAAACACCATAAACTCCAACCTCAGGCCGTTAAAAAACAGCGTAATCTATAGCCGCGCATTATGTAGGAATGCGTTAGCCGAGCGATTATTCTAATGCGCTTGAAAATGTTTGTGTGAATTCGCAGATGACATCGAGACTGGACATGTACGCCAAGGAATTAGCCGAGGCAATAAAGCCCGATTTCAAACCGCAAGTCATTAAGCAGTAATCCAAGGCTCCAGAGTGGAAGGAGTTTTTGAATCTCATTTTTCTTTTTTTTCGTGCGATTCCAGAGAAAGCTGTTTTGTTTTACGTTGTTTTTATGCGATGTGTTCATTTTAAACTGTATAAAACATCGTATCCCGAGCCAATGACTGTTGAACTGTATCTATGTATTTTATACTCTGTTACAATTTTACAATTAATTTTCTGTACCTGTTTTTATAAATAAAGAATTAAAATGTATATTTAAATCCACAAAATTATCGTAAATATGATTTTACTGTTTCTAACCTACCAATATTATAATATGATGAATACAATCATGTTGTCCAAGTAAATTTTAAGAAACTATCCAAAAAATTGTTAAGACATTCTTCGATTTTTTGTTGTTTTCAACATCTTTATGTTGTAATAGTTCAATAAAAGAGCTGAATTCTGTATTTCAAAATGCATATTCAGTAATTTAAGATCTTATATAGAACATAGGTTAATGTCTTATAAAAATTCGTAATAAAAAATTCAACTGCTATTAAGACAAATTTAATATACACGGAATAACTTTGAATATAATCCTCTCTTAAAAAAGTGATGGATGAAATCATAATAAGACTGGTTTGATTCATAATTGTTAAATACAAGTTGGCGAAATGGCGCGAAAATTTGAAATCAATAATTTGAATTGTATTTTAGCTAAAGGTTCAGCCTTAAAATTTACTCCGCAAATTGAATTATTAGAGGTTGAAAGTTTTTAATAAACAAATTATAGTAGTTTATGCAACAAGGATGCGAAGTACACTTCACGCACGGCTTTTTACTTCACACACTACTTTTTACTTCATGCACCGAAAATTTCACTGCACGCATCAGCTTTACGTGCACAATTGCAAAAAAAAAGATTATATTTTTTAACTTTTGATTTGAAAGCATTCTGGACAGAAACATAAAGCGCGCGAAGCTCACATGCATCTTACTAGTTTGATGTAACGTTCAATTATTATTGTTTCAAATTCAAATTGTTGAAATTGAATTTTTTGTTTTTACGTATTATTTTCACATCCCTAGATATTGCTACTATGAAGTAATATTATGAAATAACTGGAAATCAAAATATGCAAATTTATGAATTATAATTCCATACTTATTTCGATTATATTAATGAAATTGCGTCAGCTTTTTGGTGGTATGATAAGATTAAAATCTACAATAGTACATTATGTAACAAGGGAGAAAAGTCGCTCTTGATTCCCGCGGGTGGGTTCACTACCCGAGCGAGCGAAGCGAAGCGAGGGCAGTGATCACCCGAGGGAATCAAGAGCGACTTTTCTCTCGAGTTACATATAGTACTTTATTCCCATCTCAACATGTGTCCACTTTTAATATTAGTGTATTATTTATTGATATTTGGCTGTTTATATGAAACTTACTTACTTTTTGCAAAAGCGGGAAATGTGGCTATATTTCCCTCTTTTTGCGGGAAATATGGCCATATTTCCCTCTTTTGCAGAAAATATCGTCATATTTCCCGCAAACGTTAAATTTCTTGAAATAGGGAAATAAATCTAAAAAGTGGCCATTTTTGCTGAGATGGGAATAAAATAAATATATCTATTACTTTTTTTCAATTATAATTTTGTAAATATCCATTTTACTAATAATTTTTTATTAATAATTGTCTTAAGTCATGTATATTAACACCCCGGTAACCATCACCTATCTTTTCAATCCTTCCCTAATATTTTTTTTCAGTTAAGTAATTTTGAAAAATAACTGTAGGACACGAGAATAATTGGTAATAACTTGACTCATAAATATGAGGAAATAGTGCGATTTATTATTTAGGAATAACCTTCTCAGAGTTTCCAATTCCGGCATAGATCAAGCAAATATTGACAAACACCACATGGACCGCCTTCAACTCCATCCTCCAATAACATCATCACCAGGGACATAAAAATACACCGCGGAAATGGACCAAAGAGACGCCATGTCCTTATCTCCGGTGACGATTTTTTACCACCGCTCATCATTCAATTATCTCGCGATCGATCGAGATATATATTTTTTTTATTATTTTTACTTTCTAGATTAAGTATTACAACTTATGAAGTAACATTGGGAAATGATTGAGCAGATAAAAAGAAAATTAATATTCATATAATCAGTGCTCTGTATAGAACCATCCCGCACTTATTCCTATTTGCTAAATTGTATTTTAGCAGCTTTTTGGTTGAATGATAAGAATGAACGTTCATCAAACTATACATTTTCGTTTAATGGACTTACATATATTTACAAAGGACAATCTTATTTATTTAATATCATCCACGTTCTCATTGTGGTAGTGAAAAAATACTTGATCGATTCGTATCGCCCATCAAAAGTGTAATTAATTTAATATCATCCACGTTCTCATTGAGGTAGTAAAAAAATATTTGATCGATTTGTGTCGCCGATCTAAAGTGTAATAATTATACTTATTATGTTGTTTAGGGGTAACGCTCATTTATCATCGATAAAATAAAATGAAAATTTCTTACTCATCGTAAAACGTTCTTGTTCATAATTTTTCTTCAATTTATCAAAAGAGCAAGAAGATATCATCAGTCGGTACAAAAAAGCCATCTTTCAAGTCAAGGAAAGACAAAGTATGGGCGCATTTATTACTTTTCTTCGCGCGAAACTTAGAAGTTGGTTATTTTTTTCGTATAACCAAAAATATCGAAGGAAAAAATAGTTTCACAAATTTAGGCAATGAACGTGTTAGTTTTTCACAGCGAAACTATACGCTATTCCAAACTAATTATTATTAAAAATCATGTTGAAACTTTTTTCGATTCCAACTGTATAGATGTATAGAGGGCTTAAGGGGACAGGCCATGGTTGAACCTGAAAAAAAAGCTATTGTATTAATTCTTTAATAACAAAGCCAATATATAATTTTAAGAGTTCAAACTTTTTTT
>JAPYZO010000577.1:0-24467 GCA_030522905.1 Torymus flavipes | reverse complement strand
AAACCGCTGCCAATTTTTTGGCACTTAGCTTCCTCAAAATAATTTTTCGATTCCTTTTAATCAATTGAAATTCTAAAAATAAATTTTTCACAAAAAAAAGGCTAAAAAATTTCAATAATGACTTTTTTTCTCTTTTTTTCAAACAAAAATATTAATATCTATCACTAAATTTCATTGTCTACCATTGAACCGATGCGTCTTATATCTTCCATTTCACAGTCCACCAATTTAAAAAAAAAAATGAGATCAAAACATTATATATTATATAAAAATATTAAAATGATAGTTGTATGCCTGATTTGAAGACGATTGGATGACTGTTACTCCTGTTATAGTGTCGGATAGAAAATGTCTTTTATTTTCAAAAAATATTTTTTTCAAAAATAGGCTTTACCCGATGAAAATCGGTCAATTTGTTCAAAAGTTATAGTCGGTACACACACACACACACATACACACATACACGCACACACACACACACACGCACACACACGCACACACATACAGACACGAACATTTTTTTGCTCAAAAACGACGGATTTTCATGCCAAAAGTCTTAAAACATTTTTTTAAACATTTTTTGTTTCAAAAATTTTTTTCATCATTACAAAGCTTCCTCTTTGAGGAAGCAAAATGTGTCTGAGGAAAATGGAATAAAAACTGACAAAGTTATAGACGGTACACCCGTACGTGTGTATATACGCGATTGTGTATGTGTGTTTTTCAGTTTGAGGGTGATGAATAAAAGAATATTTCTTTACAAATAGTAGCCTATTACATCGAAAGTATGAATCTTTACTTTTGTGTCCCCTTTGGAAGAAAATTCTTCTTTCAAAGCGCAATATGCATTTAGCATTGTCATATTAGTAGAATATTCAGCTTATTGCAGTAATACAATCTTTGGTGCAAAAGCGAAGCGTAATAACTGCAGTACTAACTTTTTACATGTATAAAGTGCAGAGCAAAGAAAGTCATAGCGAAAAACTTTAATAATCTCGGCTTGGGATAAAAAAGCAGTCCTAAAAACTCTCTCGCGTTCACTGGCTTTCCCTATGTCTCCTCTCTACTCCTGCCGTAAGAGCTGAAAAAGCTGCCGGGCCGACGAGACATGCACATACAGGCAGATAAGCCCACTGAAAAAGGGCTTATCCACCACGTGGAGAGTCGGTTTATGCGCGAGCCTCCGCTCTTATCCCTCAGCTGCTTTATTTTTCTGTCATTTTCCTTTCTGCACCTCTCTTTTCTTCTCTCTCACTTAGATACCTCAGAGTATACCTGAAGTGGCAATGCGGCCACGGTTTAGCGCGCAATAACATGCTTTTATTATAGAAAAAGAGAAGGAGATGCCCTACAGCTTGTGTAAGAGTATGTTGGTATGTTGAGTTTGTGTATTTCCGTTATACTACTCTCTCAACGTAAAGAAGGAAAATACTCACTTTTAAATACTGGATAGTGTGTTTTTCACTATTTTACATTTAGAGAGTACAACACTGAACATTTGTTCACCCAAATAGCACCGTGTTTGAATCTTCTTCACATCGATTTATTATAGTACTGTGCCAGAGAGAGAGAGAGGGGGGTGGGAATAAAAATTTAAAGTTTTTGCGAATCATGGCAGAGACTATTTACTTCCACGTAATGGGTAATAGAGGACGCCATCGCGTATAATACGTAGTAGCAAGTACGTCGATCAATTGATTGTGCGGGACCGTAAGTGTTCCGAAAAAAAGGGAACACGAGAATTACGTATAAGTGCGTGTGTATATAAGGGTAGCCATGGAAAGATGATCAAATTTTTTCCATGACAATCAACTCAGTTGTTTAATAGATTTTCGTTTTTTAGATCTTAGACAGGCGCTCGCTTTTTGATTCATTCTATAAAATATGGCTGCAACCTGATCTGCAGGTAGAGTTCTATGTACGTGTTTAAAAAAAGTCAATTGTTAATCAATAGAGTAAAATTAAGAAAAAACTACAGTTGGTAATTTTTTTCAATCGCCTACAAAACAAACATCTTTACGTGCTTATCTCACTGTAACTCTGGTGGTTTGAAACCCACCAAAAACTTTCGGTATATATCGCTAGAATAGTTACTAAGAGTTGACGCATTGCATCCAACAGAGCCCATAAACACAGCGACTAACCAAAAAGGTCTAACGGAAGGATTTATGTAAAAAAATTGTCCGATTACTTTGGAAAAAAATCCAAATTTTCAGTAACATTTTAAAGTTTTAAAAATTCATTTCTTAAAAATATGGACAGCATTATCACCATGAATATTTTTTAGATTTTTTGAGTGGTGAAAGTCATTCAGAAAGGTAAAAACGCATGACCCAGTAAAAAAAAAAATTCACGATTGTGATTTTAAGCCTGCAAGCTCTCTTTCCTCAAAGGCCACATTACCCTATCCAAAGTGGGTTTCATAAGTACGTATATAAAATAAGGTACTTTTTCTCTAACTTTATGTTAATCTTATATAAATTGATTTAAATTCAATATTCAATATTTTTAACTGTTTACCAATTGAAAATTTTGAATACATATCTGAACATGGCTTTTAGACATTTTATCATTCTCAATCATTCTTATTGTCTTTAGGTAAAAATCGTACAGTAAATTATTAATTGTTTTTATCATTTATTTAAAAAAGTAACGTCAAGTTTCATTAGCAATGAAATTTAATTAATATAGATTATTTTTAATGTACAGAAATAGTGTCCATCTGATATCTACAAAAAGGTTATTTTAGAAAGCTGCTGATTGCGAGACTCCCTGCACGGAGCACAAATAAACAGACACGCCTATGACTCTAATTTCAAAGCGCTCCTCGCACTCGCATTTCAGCCGCGAAGAAAGGGATCGTTTCCGCTCGCGGTGCAGAGAGTGAAGATGTTGCACGGGCGAGAAAGCGTGCGCAGTTGAAGCTGCGCAAAAAACGTGTTAGGGATCACAGTTCTTAGGTGGCCAGAGACAACGCGGGCTTTCAAACTTATCGCCCGCACTATCTGCGCGCCCCGATCTGCGAGTGCGAGCGTCTACATTAGAATATTCGCGGGATTTTAGCATTTTCGTGTGATTAGAAGGAAAAAAAATTTAGTACTATACCATTGGAGCTCTTGCTGGAGCACATGCTATTTTAATTAGGAGCAAGAGATTGCGTTTTTAATTAACGGAAATTTCTCACTAAGCCTTATTTACAATTATTATTTGTAATCATATATGTTCTGAATAATAAAAAATTTATACCAATATAAAAATAATCGTGATCAAAAATCAAAATTAAATTATTTTCATCATTTACAACCTATAATATAGACCTGTGCCATTGATTTTTGACCACACGGGGATTCATAAGCCATTCCTTTTTCTGTTTTTTGTTGTAAATATCGTCATTTTCTATCTTTTTGACCTTTCATAGAGACTTTCTTCACATATACATGTATATACATATATATTTTCACCTCCGGGGCCAGTTTATCATCGCCTATCTCTTTTCTGGATCTATCTATCTCGCACACGTACCGAGAGGAAGCGAGAGAAAGAGAGAGAGAGACGGGAGGGGGAGGGGGCGAGTCTCAATTTCTCGCTTTATGCCTCGTCCCGCACGCCCGCCCCTGCGCTCATCCCGATGTTAAACGAGCGCACGTGCGCGACTGTGCATCGCGGCAGTCCAAGGGCCGCGAGAGCGCGCGTACGCGAGGAATAGAATAGTGCTTTTGAGCGCACAGCGACAGCCTCGGGAAGAAAGAGGAGCACGGAAGTAAAAGATACGCCAGGCGAGATGGGAAGGAAGAAGGAGTGGAAGACGCTAGATCAGATATAGGTGTCCGAATTTGCTTTAATGCCTGAAATATCGAGCGACTAGACCAACTTGACGGAAAAGCTGATAAACCCTTTTAAACGAACACGCCCATCGCATAGACGTCCATAACGATCCCCATACTCGGCTTAAACAAAGATTTTCTTTAAAAATAAACTTCTTTATCAAACAATTCATTAAATGTAAGGCATCTTACTTATCGTTTTCGGGTAAAAATAATTTTCAGAATTACTTCGGCTTTTCTCCGGGAAGCACCGCTAGCTCGAAAACGAGCTGCGGTCGCGCGATAATAAGCTACACGAATGAATTTCGAAACCGAACCTTCTCGGCGGTCTCTCACGTCTCTCCTTCCTAGTGTGCTCGGGGTGCGTATAATGCTCACACGCGCGCGCGCGCGCGCGGCTATCAACGCTATCTCCTCGTGCTTGTCGCGGTTTTACGGCAAATGGGAGTCGCGGTCCGCAACGAAGCGCCCATATAACGCCCGTCGTCGCGGCGGTCCTCACTCGAGTAGTCGGCAAATCGTCATCGTCGCCTCACGGTCAGAATGAACGGCTTGCGCGCGCGCGGGGGCGTCGACGTCGAAATCGTTACGATCCCCGGTGCTTACTGCCGGGCGCACGTACATATATATGCGCATCCGCGCTATGAGCACCGGTGGAACTAAGCAGAGGCACTCGCGCCCCGCGACGTGCAATTCGCCTCGCACCTATTCTCCCTGTCGGGCCGTAAAACCTAATCTAGCCGCGAGGGCGTGCACGCGAGAGGTGTATGCACGAGACTGCAGGCGCAACAGCCAAACAATGTACGCCACAATAGCAGCGAGAAATACCGCCAGCTCGTCTACCTGCCATCGACTGGGCCCGGAAGAGGAGCAGAAGTGCTCTGCTGCGCGAATGTGCGATACCTATAGCCTTATACGACTGAGCAGGATGATAGAAATTTCTTAATCCTGTTATATGAATTTGCTTCATTTTATCATGTATGATTTTTACAATTCCAAAGTGTATACTTCTCCTTGTAATAAAGTAGTCTCATCTGTATATTGATAATACATTAAAAATCACCTTCTAAAATAACGAAATTCTAATAATCATCTTTAGCTTGAGAATGGCATGTAAATTAATCTTTTTTTTATTTTTCATAATTGTAGAACAAAATAAAAAATGTATAAATTTGGAGTGTTATGTAATTCCATCTGTTATTATGAAAATATGCGACACTGATTTTCTCTTTAAGGTTTTTATATTTGAAAATATCGAAAACATCTCTAACTATATGTATATATCACTGAAACATAAACCATTAACGAAAAGTTTCCGTATATCAGTGATTCTCTGCAATAGGGCACATTTTTACATGCAATCTCCGTAGTAGTAAATAATCCTTTTCCATTGAATAATAATGGACATCTCCAATTTTTAATTTCACTGATATTCTAAAATAATTTACATTTCTTTCTTATAAAAAAATGTATTTTTCGAAAAAATTGAAGATCTTACATTATAAAATATCCACAGAATGTGCATCTTTACAGAGAATCACCTATACATATATTGTAATAAGATAAAAATTAACTTTTTAATATTATGACAGTTCCGTAATAAATAATGCTTAATTGTAATTACAAACGTTTAAGCCTCTATATTCTCGATTCTATCCATCTCATTTTTCTTAACGAATTGTCATCGGTCTTTTGACGAGATCTTCCCAACAGCTTACAATGGCCACGTCACTTTACGAGCGAACAGCAAGCTATCGCAGCCGAATGCGCGTCGCTGAGGAGTTGCAGAATGCTGGACATGTACTGGCTGCGAGCGCAAATGGTGCACAACACAGTCACCTATATACAGGCTCCGTTCGCTTGCCCGCTCACTCGCTCGCCTCTGCACGCTTGTGTCTGCTTCTAAAGCCGGGTCGGGACACAAGTCGATGGTTAGTGCAGCGCGAGTGTACGCGCAAAGAGCTTGAGAAGCTTGCAATTTCGGCTGACCAATGTTCAACACGCCAGCGCGCGTTTAGCCGGTATTGTTCTTCGCATTGCCCTCCCGGATATTCGTATTTACGAGTAAGAATGTAGCACGATGAGACACTATCATTTGTAAATACTCGCGTTGAAAAGTCATTTTAATTATAACGGGTTCATTTTTTTTTTGCTTTTAATTATAACTCATAAATATTTTGGAATCATATTAAAATAATAATCATTATTTCAAATGTTCTGCCATTATTGAATGTACAGTAAATAAGTATCTATTTTTGTTATAATTGGAATCATATTAACATAATAATTATTATTGCAAATGTTCCGCTATTATTGAATGTACAGTAAACAAGAAGTGTCAATGCACGTTTCGCGCGTCGTATTGCGGACCAATTAAATACATGTTTATTTCAAATCGACCAATCACAATCATTAGAGGTGACAATCTCAAGTCCATCTCTTTTTTGTATACAATTTTACTAAAACGTGTGGTCATGATTTATAAGTAGGCCGTTTGAGGCCGAATAGTGACTTTTTTAGCCACATCATTCAGACATAGTTTTCCAGACATAACTCTGACAAAACTGTATGGATCCTCATTGTGGCGTGAGTGATGAAACTTGGACCTCAAAGGGCTTATACTAGCGCAGCAATGCAGGGCTTGTGAAAATTCGCTGTGAGAAATTCAAATAGCTGTAAAGTATAAAACCGAAATAATGTCTAGCCATTAAAATAACATTGTGACAATATTATTTTAAATATTATATTGAAAAATGTTTTTCAAAGTTGTTACTTCAAACGCGAATCATTCAGTTAGGGAAATTAAACTACAGAAGAGCTATCACGTATTTTTTCAGAACTTCAAACATTGATCTCTTCCTGTTGTAGATATTTAAATTGATTTCGAAAATTCTATTCGTAAGTAAGAGAATTGTATGTATTGGCTGCTATAATATCGCCCCTTGCGTATATGTAAGCGTGCATTCATTGAACTAGGCATAAGCCGCAGGAATGTCCATCGCTCATTGGAAACTGAATTGTACCGAGAACCAACTAATGACATTATCTAGTATCGATTACTCTTGTATTATTTATTGTTGCATGCTGCCTCACCTGCATATTCCAAAATCATGCTAGTTCTCAGTTAAGCACTTAATCATAAAAATATACTAATAAATAGTAAAATTTAGTAGCATTAAAATTGGCCAACAGTTGTGTGATTTGACACTTAAATTTGAACTAGGGTAACTGTATCGCGAAAACGCTTTGTCTTACAGGCTAGGTAGTATCTCATAAGAGTATCATAGAAATATCATAGTTTGTCAGAGTCTTTTTAGACAATGACTGGCGAGACTAGACATTGTCAGTCAATTAATGAACTTAATTCAAAGATAACAATAGTACTTTTTGATACTAGCGAGATGAAAATGATTCTTGCACGAGTGCGAGTTTGTCTCCAGATGGTATGGCAAGGGTAAAAATCATTTTTATCGCGCATATCGAATATTATTTTTGCATATACTTATAAATGTAAGTGTGCATAAAAGTGGCACTAATGCCCAGAGTGTCAAAATAGTACATTACGCAACAAGTGCGCAGCATAAAACTTCTTTTTATATACATAGATTTCGAACATTTTTAAGATGTATTCATTTATTTTAGTATCATCCTTTCTGCTCGTAAAATATAAATTAATTAATGACGAAAAAATAGATAATAAAAGTTGTTCGTATACGTAAATAAATAAGTTAACTAGTTTTGTAAGAAAAAATAAACTAATTTTTCGATGCTTGAACGAAAACTGAATGGAATAATAATTTTCATAACGTATAGTCATGCAAAAAAATATTAATCTGCCGTAGCCATGTATTAAATGTCAAGACTATGTACTGCAATTACCACCCGCTGATACTTTCTTGATCATCCAAGCTATACGGAAGATCATATCGGCTGGTCGCAATTATCGCACCAATCCGGTTTATAGCGCCACTTGCGATGCACATTTTTAATGATCTACAAAATTGCTTAGAATCAAGTTTCACGTTAAAACTCTTTATTTTTTTCATACTCAAACTTTTATGTAGAAAAGTATAAAAACAGCAGATTTTAATTACATATATTACCATATATATATATGATGTATTGTATTTAGCATAACACATTAGTATCGTTTATTTTTATATATTTGCTTATCCTTTATATTTATTCTAAAAATAGATCACATTATTTTCTAAATATTTTTTGCTTCCAAAATATTTTTCATATTATGTCTGATTACTTCTCTTATATACAATCCAATAATAATAGATCACGCAAATAAGCCAAACGTGGAAACAAAACGCGAACTTCATCGATAATTGACTAGCTGGAATCTTCAATTTCTTTATTTCGTTCTCTTACACATATCAACTATAAGCACCTATATAACATAACTTTACACAATAAATTGCTTACGATTTTCAATTAATTTTAATCAAAATATCAACACTACTCAAGATAGTAATATAAATCAATAAAAAAGATACTACAAATTTTTAGCTGTTTGTAGTAAATATTTTTTTTTATTTATCTTACTGTACTGATAGAAAGAGTGCACAGCCCCTGGAAAACTCTAAGTAACACAATTTCATGCGCGCTTCGCACGTATTATTTTGTTTTTGAGTATATGAACACTTTTTTCGCTACGATTTAGTTTTAATTAGTTTAAATAATAAGATAATTAGATACATTTTTTACCAAAATGATTTTATTCTATTTTAATTATTTACTGATAAGAATTTTTGATCGGTCTTAGAGTGTTATAAATTAAATTAATTAATATTAATGGCAGTCAGATTGCCCTTGTTTATAATTACCCCCGCAAAATCTGAAATAATAACTTGATTAAGCCTGGAAAAAATATTGTTAGCAAAGGACAATCTGACTACCCACCGCCACCAAATTGCCCAATGTTTCGTTTAATTATTTAGTGGTTCTATAAATAATTGAGTTTCAAAATTCAAATTTAGCTCAATTTTCAATCTAAAAGAATTCAAATATTGGCGCTTTTTTCAGATAACAATTATATCGAGTCTTTAGATGAGTCACTACTTCCCGTCATCATTTTTTTAAGGGATAAATGTATTCTATTTTCCTTGGAAAATGATGTCTCTTCTATTGACTCACTTTGCAAGTATTTATGATACGACAACGAGCAAAAAAGATTATAAAAATAGATAGGAAAGGCTAAAATTAAAGCTTCGTTTTATAGTAACGTATTCATTTTCCAGGAAATTATAAGCAATTAAAGATAACGTAAGAAAATATAAAAAATTTGCATTCTTTTTAAAAGATTTAATTGGTCGTATGTTTAACTATTTTCTTAGGCTATCGGTGATTGCTTGTAATTTTCTAGAAAATGAATACGTTATAGCGAAACAAAGCGTCAATTTTGGTTTATTCTGTGTACTTTTATCATTTTTTTGCTCGTTTTCGTATCGTAAATACTTGGAAAGTGACAGTCAGTAGGAGAAACATCATTTTTCAACAAAATAGCATATATTTGAGATTAGATTATCCATATCTCAAGAAAAATGGCAGATAAGATGGAATTACTAACTCTAGGCTTCATATTTAGATATTGGAAATCAATTTTCAGAATCCCGTTTAAATTCGTTTCCCGGAGGATATTAATTCTCTTTGTGAGTAATGCGGACATGATTAATCAATTAGACAAAATTTATATAGAAATTATTTTAAACAGAAATTTATCTTAATAATTAATAATCTCTCAACTATTTCCTATAATAATTATGTATCCCAAGAGTACCCCAAGAAAATAATTATAATCCATTATAAGAAATTTTGTATTAAGTGTATCCGTTTAATTATAGAGCCTGAAATGTATTGTTTGATACAGATATTATCATTCGTGTAATTCATTACATTACTTACATATCTCTTATAATTCTAAAATCTTAAAGAATCCATAATATAATGTAAATTATAATATGTTCTAATGTTTCTCTTATAAAAAAAATCTGTGAGCTTGTTTTTAATTCACAGATGAATGGTTCTATTCTAAACATACCATAAAATAACAATCAGTTATTCCCACTGTACCGTAATGTCATTTATATCTTAAAATAATTATTATACCGAAATTGATAAAATAAGAACTGTAATTATACGTGAAACGTTTCTATGCAATGAAGAAGTTTTTTCACCACCAGATCTTGCACAGTTCACAACTTATCTGTAAATTCTCTTAAAATAATTAGTTCCAAGTTGCGAAGATAAATACGTATCTGCCTGCGTATACGTACAAGACGTAAAAAGAATTTATCTTAACGGAAATACTGAAATGCAGCAACTTTCTACAAGCGGAAGCTGTGGATTAAAGATTGTCCTTGAAATGAGTGCGATGGCCGTTTCCGTCAGCAGCGCGTTGCACCGAGCTACCGAAAGCTCGCGCGCCACGCACGCAGCGCTCGTTGCATGAAGTAAATTAAAAATACAAGAAATGAACTCTGTGGCTTTGAGGCACTAAAAGCTTTTCGTACTCACGCGCCCGGTACAAAGCAAAGAGCGGCCGAAAGAGCCAGATTCATGGCGCGCACGCGCCTGTTTCTCGCTTTCTCGGCGACCCCCTCCCTCTTCGGTGCACCACTGACTCTCAATAGAACACGGACAAATTCGAGGTTTTAGAAGAAAAGTCGTCGCCACGGACGACGGCTTTTAAACGCGGACACGCTCTTGCGACACGAAGACGCGTGCGTCTCTCAATTGCGCCCATCCGTCAGGCAACTTCCGACTACGGGATGAGACGTCGTGTGTGCGCGCACGGCCAACGCCGAAAGAATCCTAAATTTAGAGAGCGTCGTTGTATTCTCCTTCTCTTTCTCTCTCCTTCTTCTTCCCCCCTCTTTCTACGACTGGCGGTGGCGAGAAAAACGGAGATATTTACCATTTCGTGCCTTTCACGCATTTTTATCGCGCACGGATTCCTTTGGGAAGTTACGGATGCAAGATGCTATGTCGAGCGGTTCATTGACGCGCCGTGCGTGTGTCACGCGCTTTTTCGGAGAAAGAGAATGTGTACTCTTGGTCGCGTACGCCCCAGCGCTTTGGTATGTAGGTAGGGCAGCTTTGAGGGTGGTGCACTTAAAAGGAAGCTTCTCGTTTTTCATTAAACTGATTTTGTCATTCATCCTTGTATTTCTCCTTCTTATTCAAATAATACTCGAATAGATATTTTGCAATAATAAATTTTAGCAGCTAATATTTTAGCAGTAAAAAGATATGCCTAATGATATAATTGCAAAGAAGTCATAGGCTATTTCATATGAAAAATGAGTGTTTTAATTAGAAAGGTTTCGGCCGTACTCTTATATCAACCGTTTCCTTGTAGATACTATGAGTTTCATTTCATTTGCGTAATATTGTTTTGCTGAATCATTGTAGATTGAAATCTTATTTCCGGCACAAACGTTTTCAAAGAATTAAATGATATGTTAGCGTTGCATATAGATATTGCACTAGAAGCTCAGAAATAAATTATTAAATCAAGTAAAAAGTGACCTTGTTAACTTGCATGATTATTATTGAATGTGGTTTTTACTATTTCAATTAATTATATCTAGATTTGAAATGTTTACATAACCTTAAAATTATATCGCCGTAAAGTACAAATCAATTGTTACTGGAACTTGTTGGAACTTTGCATAAATTACATAACGCTTTGAACTGCTAGGATTCTAAGTTTTATAAAATTCTCTATATTTAAAACTATAAAATTATACGAGCATTAATAACAAAATTTTTCTTAAATAAAAATACATTTAAAGTATTGTTGACTAATTAATATCCGGTAGGTCACAATTAACTTGTTATCATATTTTAGCTAATTAAATTAAAAGCAAAGATAATGACTATCGGCTTATAAAAGCGAAACTACATAATTCTATTCAGTTTGTATCGCAGTGTCGTTGTGAATGCAAGGATGTTTTCCTCGTTGCTGTAAGTTGTCATTTACATAGTATTTTCCATTTTTTTTACGAATTTCTTCAAGCCATAGGTATTTTAAAAATCTAATAAAGACATTCGTTCAAAGTAATAACTGATAAACTAAGCAAAAAGATCCGTAATAAAATTATGGTTTTATTAAAACCGTCAAGATTCAAGTCTAGCAAAATTTTTCTTGTTTGAAGGATGTAAATGTTATAACTTAAGGAAAAATCCTCAAAAATTTTAATTTAAGCGTGTAAATACTGTATTTAAAAAATAATAATTCAGAACATTTAAGCGAATTCTTACATACACACATGTTGTATTTTGAATAATTTTAAACAATAGCTATTACGTTGTGTAAGTTCATTGAAAAATAAGATTGGTAATGAACGTAAACCGGAAAAATCCAAGGAAAACTTATACAACTTCGAAGCTAGTTGAAAATGCTCATCAAACGTACTTAGATGTTCAGCACGTAAATTTAATTATTTTTTATGATTTTAACAAAAATTAAAAAAAAAACGCTTTGTCAAGCCCTTTGCGATGGTATAAAAAATAAACTATTAAATTTTCGAATGATCTATTAGATTTTTCCTGAAACGTTTTTCAGTTTAGAAATCGTAATTAATCAGAATAAAGCTAGCAAATTTCTAAAACGTTTCTCGAAAAATCTAATAGGGTATTTATTGCATTACGGAGAGCTTGACAAGTGCTTTTTCTAAGATTTTTGTTTCATTGAAAGAAAAAAATTTAATTCACGTGCCAATAAGGTAGGGATCTACGTCTAGGTTGCATATAGTCTCATTATTGTACTGTATTTCTAGTGCTACACTTTTCTTAAAAATAAATACATAAAAAATGATAATACAATTGATCTTAGTATTAGTGTGTTGCTTTCTCATAAGGTAAGCGACGGTAAAAAAAAGAATCATTTGACAAATTTATATTATATATACATAATATTGACATTATCATTAGCCGATTTTGATAAAATATATCTCGTTTTCTTTGTTCAAGATTAATTCGAAAATCTAAAACCTTTTTTTAAATTTGATGATTTTCTTTTGTTTTATAGCTGAAAGTTTATTTACAAATTTTATTTTATTTTTTTACTTTTTGTTTCCTACTAGCGGAAGCTTTGTGATTGAAAACAAAGAATTTTGAGAGAACATGTTAGGAATATTGTTTAGCACATTTGTATTCTATATACACTTTTCTTAGAAAGTGTCCATATGGGTGTGCGTGTGTGTGTGCGTGTTTGTGCGGGTTTGTGTGTGTGTGTGCGCGTGTGATGTGTATGTACGTATACTGCTTTATCTCAGGATATAATCGATCGATTTAACCAGACAGGTTACATGTTTTATGTTTTTTTGTCCGAATTCGGGAAAAAAATTAATTTTTTGATTCGCTGGTGCTTTTTTGTTTTATAGTGAATTTTCGATTTACGCAAAATTGATTTTTTCTTTTTTTTAATAATAGGATTGAGATATTTAAGGTGGCGTGCGTGGTTTAGTAGACCTAAAGCTATATACATTTTTTACAAACCTTCCTTTACACATTCCAATCTGAAAACTGATATGATAGAAAAAAGGGTTCTTAACATAACGGAAAAAAAATTTGTTATAAAATTTCCAATGTTGCAAAAGTAGATTTTGTCTAGTAAAAAAGAATTCAATAAGAAATCATAATCTTTTTTATTTTTTATTTAATTTTAATTCAGAAGGTCTCATTTTCTTCCTTGTCTAATTTCAGGCGGAGTCAACGATATCAAAATTGGAAAAATTTCAAAACCTGCAAAATTATATGCAATTGTTTATAAAATTCAGTGATAAATCTACAAACAATTGGATATAAATTTACAGGTTTTGAAAATTTTACAATTTCAATATCATTGATTCCTCCTAAAATTAAGGAAGAAAATGAGACCTTCCAAATTGAAATTCAATAAAAAACGAAAAAGATTTGATTTCATATTGATTTTTTTTTAATAGACAAAATCTATTTGAAAATTTCCAGAAAAAATTTTCCTGTAATATCCGTTTTCAGATTGGAATGCGCAAATGAATCTTTGTAAAAAATGTACATAGTTTTAGGTCTACTAGACCGTCGAAGCCACCTTCAATCGGACAAATAGCAGTTCAAAGTGTATAAAAATACCTGCAAAATTAATGGACAGTCAATCTCAATAAATTATATTAAGATAAACTTTACTATCTCATCTCCACCAAAATCAACAAAAATTACATTAGATATTGTGTAGCCTTTCAAATTGGAATTTTCATGAATGGCTTTATGATCTATACTAAAAAATAGAAATTACGAGCACCACGCAAGCTTGTTGATTATTTTCTTTGGGTTAACTTACAACGTGCTTCGCCGAAACATTAAATTAGCCAGACACGTTGGCCAATTAGAGGCCGAGAAATACGTTTAACAATACTTTTGGCTGCACTTCGATATTAATCGCATTCTCTCTTTTATAAATAGAAACATGAAATTCATAGATACGCAATTTTAGGTGTTATATAGACAATATAAGGTAACTTGGGGTAATTCGGCCACCTTCAGCGGAATATTTTCTTTCTTCTTCTGTAAAGGCGTTGGGACAAAATTGTAAAAAAAACTTTAAAGTATACTAAATATACTACAAAGTATATAAAAATTGAGAACGCCCTAAATGTGATATTGGATTTTTAGGGAGCAAAAGTGTAAAAATGTGCATTTTAGAAAAATTACCTGACATGCCATCTAATTTGGCCAATATTGACCAAAATAGAATAAATTCAGTCATAAACAATAAAAATTAATAAAAAAATATATAATACCTGCATTTAATTATTATTAATAGGAGTCAACTCCTATGAATAATTCTTAGTATAAATGAAAGAAAGGAATTCATTTGTAATTATATAATGTATTCTATAAATGATTTTAGAATTCTATATGGGAGTCTCCGTAAGCTAAACGAAAAATTCATTTTGATCAATGAAATCGATTACTGCTAATCATATTTTCAATGTTTCTTCTCGGAAAAAAGATACATAAATGACTTTGTGAAAGTCATACGAATTTCACACCTTCTCATATTTATTAGATCACATTTTCCTTACAGATTGGCCGAATTAGCTGAATTATAAATGCAAAAGTGTTTGCTTCTACAAAATATAGAAAAAATTATTTTTAATATTACCTCCATACTAATTTCAAGAAAAAAGCCTTACCTTTCTGCCCGTATTACTTTCAATTAGGTTTTGAGCTTATATTTTGACTATAAACGAAATACTTGCTTTTTTGACTTTATAAGACGCCCGACTCGTTGAAATTTGATAATAGAAACTTTCATAACAATGTAGTGATCATTTTTAAACAATTAAAAACTACAAAATTTATATATTTCATATTTGGAAGCTGGCGACATCGGTTATTTAAGCTTTCGAATAAGTGAAGATAGTGCACTAGAAAAATGGCCGAATTAGCGAAGTGGCCGAATTACCCCGACTTACCTTATGTGTGAAATTTGATCAAGTAACATTATTTATTATACAGAATATTTTAAGCGGGTTTTTATAAATGAGTTTACTGTATAAAAAATAAATTCTATAAGTTTTATAGTATTAGTATAGTATTCTATCCCTACAAAAGTTATAGGTCAAAGTTTGTTTTTGCGTAAACTTTATATTTTCGGCAACAATAATTAATTTAATGAATTAATAAATCAAGTTTGAAGAAGCTTACGCGTTGTGCTAATGATGTGACAGTTGCTTTATTTTTAACAATGAAATTGTAATATTGATATTTTCTAATTGACCATATTATTTGTCTATTCTTAGATTTTTTCTACATTTCGTACTATCTTATACAATAAGTGATTTCATAATTCAAGAATTTAGATAAAGTCATGCGATCATAATGTGACTTATAAAAAGTTTGTGATTTGATAAAAAATTTATATTATGCTATTTAAATTTAAAAATTATTTTTAAAAATTACAACAACGAAAATTTTTGTATGGTTGTTAGCAACTTTAGAGACTTATTACATTTAAATTAACAAAATTATAAGAGAACCTCAAAATACTAGTATTTTGATTGGGATAATGATTAAATTTGCATAGAAAATGTAAATTTAGAATAATATTGGAATTTTATATTAAACACAAATATAATAAATACTAAACTTATTTTTAAGATTTCATATTTTTACAAGCCATTTTACGTTTCAATTTTCACTAATGTAAAATAATTTCTTTAAAATTTCTCGTTTCAGATATTTACTCATAGCTAATGTAGCTTATTTAATTGCTGTTCCATTAGAGAATGCAGACCATAGTGATGTCTTCCGTACTCATGAAAACACGGTATCTATTTTTACTAATGAAGTCAACACTCCATACGAAGGTATTACACTAATAAAAAATTTTCTAAAATAATATCAAGAGTTTTAACTATTTACTTAACTATCTAATTATCAAATTCTTTTTATATGAAAGATACCAATCATAACAAAGATGCTTGCACAGACTTTTATTCTTTTACATGTAGTAAAAAAAGCAGTGAAATTTTAAGTGGTCATAAATTGAAGGAAAATATGAAAAACGTATTTTCATTATTCATCTCAGCAGCTGAGGGTAAGTACTTATTATTCCTAATGTATTTATATGATGTACACATACTAAAATAATTATGAAGAATATATATCACAATATAAAATATAAATTTTAAATTTCAGATCTTCTAAATAATAAAACAGACCATGGTATTAAGTCATTAGCTATAGAGCAAATGCTGTACAGAAGCTGTATGAAACTCGGTATGTAAATATTGTAACAAATAAACCAAAATTGTTCTTCAAAGTACATAATATGTTCAAAAATTATAGGTGTCTTTGATTTTTCTGAAGATTATAGTAGCTACGACAATAGTCAGGAATCACAAGGTGTAAGAGGAGATGACGATGAAGATGATGATGTTCAGATCGATGAAAATAGACCACTTAGCTTTGAAGATGATAAATTGTTCACTACTCTCCTTTCGGATGTTGATAATCACATCAAAGCTAATACGTGGCAAGAATTAGATACAAATTTAGCTTCTTTAGGTTTTGGCCATGCCTTCTTCAACATTAGAGTTATCAGTGACCCAAGAAAACCAACAAAAAACATTATACTTGTGAGTACTTCACAACATTTTTATTGGTTTATTTACTTTAAAGTCAATTCAAAGTATGAATCAATCATTTTATAATTTAATTTGTTTTTTAGACAGAGACCTAAAATAAAGATAATAATAATAATTCAATTTTTAATATATAAATGATTAATTGACAAGTACAAGCATTATTAAGAAAATTGAATATTTTTTAGTTAGAACCTCCGTCAGTAAAAGAATGGAATTCTAAGAAGCTTACTGACGTAATTTCTGATATGTTTCTTAACCATCAAATAGGAGTTTTCAGTTACTGCGACCAAAAGTATAGTATAACTAATAAAAATGAAAAAAATCTCGAAAATGAAATAGATGATGAATCACCATTCCTTAAATCTGTTGAAAAAAGTGATGAAAGTGATTACAATGAAGAAGAATTAAGCGAGTTATGCCAAATTTTTGAAAACGCACAAGATGAAGATTTTCGGAAAGAAATTTATGAAACAATTTTATCTAAGAAAGATAAAAAAGTTATAGACATATTTAATAAGCTACTAACGGTATTAAAATTAATTATGATCAAAAGAAGTAAATTCGTACAAATGATAATATCTCATTATTATTTTTAGTTCATTTTTGGCACTATTGATGTTACAAATGTAAAACCCACACATCTCAGATTAACTATTAAAAATTGGAATAAAAAATACAATGAAGTTGTTACAAAACATAGTGCAAAGGTAAGTTAGATAGAACGTGTAATGTTGAAAAATCTATATTCCAAAAATAAACATAAATAGTCTATAGAGAGAATTTATGCTTTATTATGACGTGTGTGTGTGTGTGTGTGTGTGTGTGTGTGTGTGTGTGTGTGTGTGTGTGTGTGTGTGTGTGTGTGTGTGTGTGTATAAGTGCACTGGACTAATATATAATAATACATTATGCAACAATTTTACATTATGCAACGATTTTAGTCCCTTGTTGCATAATGTTATTGCGGACACGATATAAATTTGAAAAGTTATTTTGTATTTATATGTTATAATTTTGTTAGTTTTAGCCAAATTCACTGGAAACGAAGACAATTAGACATTGTAATTTTATTCCCGCTAATTCTTATTATTTCCGCCTATGCGGGAAAAGAGAGAATCGAACGCGACTTTTGCCCCACTTTTTAAGCTATAAAGTGGCCATTATAGTAGAGACGGGAATAATAGTAGTTTTCGTCACTAGGGAGTAAAGTTGAACTTTACGCACCGGGTGATCGACACGCACGAGGGTCGGCGCAGCCGGCCCGAGTGCTGGGCGTTCAGGAGGTCGTAAAGATTTCGCGCGTGTTGCGAACAATATTTTTTTGATAGTATGAGTAAAGCACGTCGACGCATCGTTTTAGTGTGTGAAATTCAAATTTACGCACTAAAAACGATACGAATCGACGTAGTTTACGCATACTACGCAAAAAAACATTTTTAACTATACTTATGACAAAGTTTTTTTGTCACAAATATATTTCATACTTTTCTTTGCATGTTTATTTGTATACTATAATAATATTATAAATAAAGATGCAAAGAAAAGTATGAAATATATTTGTGGCAACAGACTTTGACATATAGTTAAAAATGAATTTGTGTTAGTCCAGTGATGCTAATAAATAAATAGGAATCTAAGATCATGTCGACCTTTCAATACCAAAAACTTTTTTTTTAAATTACCAAGTTATATTATTTATATATTAATCACAACATTTTATTTTTTATTTAGATTGATTGGATTAAAATTTTTAAAGATGAATTCAGACATCTTGGCATCACAATCGATGATGATGAATACATAGTTATTAGAAATCAGCCATATTTTCTTCTTCTTGCTGACCTTTTAGATGAAGAAAAAGATATAATGATAGGTATTTATCATAATTCAAAGTAAAAAGTATGAATATAAAATATATTTTACTATTTTAACATTACAGAAAGGGCAGTTCGAGTAAAATTCATTGCAGAAAATTTAAGATATATACAATGGGTAGTGGTACAACAAGACAATCCTGTAGATATGTATGTATAAAAACTAGTAATAATCATATTTTTAACATTTATAAGAAAAACGTATTTTAATTAAAATATCATTCAGATCATCGTTTTGCTTTGAAGAAACAAAACTATATGGTCTTTCTGAATTCATATTAAGAAGCCTTAAAGAAAAGCATAAGGTAAATTTTAAGATATCAAGTATATATATAGAATTTCGATAATACCTACAGGTACAATATTACTTCCCTGTAAATTCTATCACATATCTGTTTTTCCTCATTTAGGAATTGCACGTTAAGAAAGTACAAGAGATTTTAAATAGTATAATAAGCGTTTTGTATTCCAATATTACTAATACAAAAGACTTAACTACATTAAGGAAAGTGTTTATAAAATCTGAATTAGAATCGATTACTAAAAACATATTTGAAAATAAATGGGATCCGAATGAGGTTTCACATTATTATGGAAACGTAAGTTTTATTTACCTGAATTATTATGTTACACGGACAGCAAAAGTATGCAACCATTGAAAAACGGATCTTCACTGGGTTTTTGAGTCAATTTCTGGTACCTGAAAATGAAGTCCAGTACCAGATAATAATCTTCAATATGTGTTATTTTCTTGGAAAATTGTGTCTCTTTTATTGGTTGAGACTCTATAAGTATTAATGTTATGAATACGAGCAAAAAAGATATTAAAAGTAGTCAGAAAAAGTATTAGGTTCGATGTTGTTCCGTTCAAAAATATTCATTTGTCAGAATGTTATAAGTAATCTAAGATAGCGTCATTAAGTGATTCCAAATATCTTTCTAAAATTGTTTAAGAATGTGAAAATTTTTGACTTCATTCACGCAGTCTTAAATTGCTGAGAACTTTCTATCGAATAAATATTTTTCAATAAAACAGAGCTTTAATTAAAGCTTCTTTTGACTACAATTATAATATTTCTGCTCATATTCGTAACGTGTATACTTGCAGAGTTGTAGTTAATAAAAGAGGCATTATTTTTCAAAAGAATAATATACATTTAAGATGAGATAATCTATTTTGAGAAAAAGGGACTATGAGAACTAATTACCGGTACTGGGCTTCATTTTTAGGCACCAGAAATCAAGTTTCAAACCCCAATTGAAATCCGTTTACCAAAAGTTGTACAGTCTTCTAGTATGAATTTAATATAAATCATAATTTTATTTAGTTCACCAGCACGGGAAATTATTTTGTCGATATAAGTAATTATAAAAAGATAGTTAGAGACAAAGAGTTGAGCAGATTACGAGAGTCTTCTTTGTAAGCATATGAAATTTTTAAAATATTGCTCATAGGTATATGAGAAATCTCTGCAAAAATTTCCGACTTTGAGGGTTCTGAAAATTAAAAAAAAAAAACATATTTTGCAGACGTCCAATAGAACGTATATATAAGTCATATGTACAATAGACGAGGAAAATGTCCAACCAACGAGAGCAGACTTGTAAAATTGTTTTAATGGCTCATCAGTTTTTCTTATAAAAATTAAACATGGAAAACATAAGAGAAATATGGTCACTGATGATATACCGATATTGAGGATATTATGGCTATATAGTCTTAGCAAAAGTTAGCTTTAGCATTAGAGTTGCGATACATGAAATAATTAAGTAATTCGAACACCAAAATTGCCTTTAAAACATTTTTTTCGATTTAGTGTGCGTAAAGTGCGACTTAACGCATCCTGAAAATTTTTAAAATCGCTTTTGCTCTTGTATCAAAAATACCCTCGCTTCGCTCAGGCGACAAAACCTCACACTCATGCTATATAGAATCAACACTTCAGCACTTGCATCGTAACGGTTAAAATCGGTTAATCACCATTTCACGTACATTTTCATAAATGAAATTTCCATAAGAAAAATTGATGTGTGGTTAAAACAATATCACAAGTCGGTTTTTGTTGGTTGAACATTTTTCTCGTCTATTGTACAACTTATGGAACAAGTAAAAATTTATTTCAGAGGTGTGGCTCGAAATTTTTTATTTAATTTATTGAACTTTCTAAGTGTAGATTTTTTGTAAAATTCCTCATTTATTTCTTACTATTTTAACGTAAACTCTAACATTAAAATTCCGTATTTTAGATCAATTTATGAATATTCACCTTTCAGTATTAATGAAATAGAAAATCCACGCAATCGTTTTCGTAAGTTTGATATTTGTATTACAGATATATAAAATCTAATAATTTTGAAAAATATTAGTATGGAAACTTTTTTCTCTCTTTTAGTACTATACACAATATTAGGCTTGATTGCCTCTGAAACTCTATTTGATACAGCTATGAGAGAAATGTAAGAACCAAGCTTAAAAACCAATTTTAATAGAGCAGATTAAAATCGTTATACTTTATGCATATCTTATCATTTTTAGAGAAACACTTTATGCTAGTTACGGAGTTAATATGGCAAGTTTTCTACATTCTTTGTTGAATGAAAAAATATTCGAAAGTGGTAAGTAAAAATTGTCAGTATTAACTAGAATTTTAATAATCACTTCTTTTATGGGAACCGATAAGATTTTTAGAAAAGATAAAAAATAACTTGTTTCACTCAAATTAATTGTTAAAAGAACATATTTTCCGATCATCCACAAACCAATTTTTGCCCCATGATTTCACGATTATTGCTTTGATTAGAAAACCTCAATTAAGCACATTTTTTAATGAAGAAGACGGAGAGAGAATACAATGAAAAGAATGAAAATTTTTCTTAATATTAAAAAGTACTGTAACTGAATTTTCATTTCTTTATATTTTAATATATAGAAACATAAAATTGTTGTATTTAGAGCTTTTAATTATGATTTCTGCAATTCCAAGCCAAATAAAATTAGAAAAGAACAGTAAAATACACTAATGTTTGTTAAAAAAAATACTGAAGTATAGTACTGTTTGTTAAAAAAAATGTAAAATACAATTCTTCCATTAAAGTTAAAAATTTCTAAAATGCTCATTATTATCGAAAAGATCGTGAAAAATTCATCCAGACAAGTGGCTTCAAAAAGCGGTATTACGATAGCTGATTTGTGAACTAATAATAAGACACTTAAAGAAAAGTGCATCCTATACTTCCTAACTTTTTAAATAAATGAATTTTAATCAGGGTTAAATAAAATGATAAATTAAATAAATAACGACCTCATTTTTTTAGACATGTATTATCGACATGGTATTGAATGGTTGGTTGCACATAACACGTACTCGTCTCAAACAGTGAAATGTTTTATACCAACTGATATCGTCGATTACGGTGTAAGTAAACCAATAAAAACTCCAAAGAGTTTATTTTTCACATATAGTACTATGCTTAATGCTGTTCATCTAGCTCACATTTTGTTATAATTTTGAAACGTTTTTTAAATATTTCTCCTACGCGGTCTTTTTGTCATACACAAAGTAACAAATTCAATCTTTTTTTATTGATAAAACCGGAAATTGTAGAGGTTTAAAAAGTCGTCAAGACTTTCCACCAAATTTAAATTATATTTTGTATACCTAATTAATATGATTTTTACATGTTTAATAGTATCCTTTAGCATACGAGACAATTACAGACGTATTTAGTGTACGAATAGCCTACGAAGCAATGAAGGAAGTCTCGGAGTTTGCGTCTACTACAAAATTTTTTACAGCTTATGCACAAGTGAGGATGTGTTTGCTGGAATTACTTTATTAAATTTTTTTATAACTAAATAATTATATCTTATACGTTTTAGGGACAATGTGACACACAAAATAAGCGTCTGACAAATACAGTTTTATCAAACTTTGGAGAATTATGGAAAGCTCTTGATTGTTCAGATAATGGGACCGAAGATTCTGTATGCAAGAAGAAACTTTTTCAAAACTAAATTAAAATCTAATCAAATATCTGTATGATGATATTGTTCTAGATGTATTTTAAGTTATGCATTTTCGTTATATATTATTTATATAAGTTATTATTTGTTTATAAAATTGTCATAAAATGATATTAATATAATAAACGAACGATAAAAAATAAAATTAAAAAAAAAATGTCATTTAAAGTTTATTGATTCAAAATATAAGTTTCAGAGCACACCATTTAAATAGAGAAAATATATCCCATCACACACACAGCACACACACACACACACACACACACGCACACACACACACACACACACATATATAGACATGCGCGCACACACACTTACACACTTCGGTACACAAATCTGACGGCCAAACAGCAGTGTCGTTAAATTAATTGTAGAAATTGTAATTTACAAAATCCTACCTGCCAACGGTTGACAAGATGCCGAGTGAAACTACTCAAATGTTTGTAAGCCCTAAGCCCCGTGAGTGGAACCGGGACAGAGATATGCATCCACGTGTGCACGCTAGAGTCACGGAGTTCGACGACTGGTACCCATAGAACAAAGTTCGCAGGTTGACTGATCTATGACGTTATTAGCTGTAACATGTGGCGGTCCGTCGGGGGACCTGCTGCCAACGACATATTGAAGTATCCCCCTTCGCGCTTTCAAACTATATTGAATTGCCAAACCTCGACAGTACGCGACTTACAGTTCGACGAAAGCCGGCGAAATCTTCACTTTCACTCCCTCCACTCTCGACTTTTGCCGACTTCTGGAAATATATGACAAACACCCTACTCCCTTTTGGTAATTTCACGGGGCGATTTTTCTTTTCACCCTGAAACTTAAATCTGAAATTAATGAAATACGTGGATGTTGCAGTTCTTACAACGTATATATACCTAAAGGTAAACTAATATTAAGAATAAAAAAATGTTTTAATCAATTTTTTTTTATAAAAAGTTTTCAAAAATTCATCTATAAATTTAAAAATTACATATTTTAGGCTAGAACATTTTTCACCTTACAAACTAATTTATTAAAATTATAGTAAATGAATTATTTTGAAACTTATTGCACTAATCATGTTTATATTAAAACAACAAAGTATTTTTATCTTCAGGGATAATAGAGTAACGAGGATATGTGGGATATAGTTCAGGCAATCGTCTCGTATGCATGACGAGAAGTTGCCGGGTAAATGAAAGTGATCTTATAGATCGATTTCGATTCGCAGAATCCGAAAATATTGGTCAAAACTTGATCAGAATAGAAAAAAATTGTTTAAAATGCAATTATTTAAACCAATTATAAAAAGTAATTTTTTGCTCCAGCGTATTTTTTTCTGAAAAATTTAGCTTGTTTTGAAGCATCCGTCTATTTGTAAAATATCTGTAAATTCAAAATTCAAAAAGTTATGAATTTTTTAAAATTAATTTTCGCTATTTTTTCGCATTTTTTCCAACAGTATTATGGTATCAAAAATAAATTTTTTTGCTCCGGATAAATTTTTCGACTAATTCTCTACCGAGTTTTCGCGACTTCCAGCGGTCTCTGATATAAGTAACGATCATAATTCGACAATAATCATGCAAATAATGATTCATATGTATGTTACAAA
>JAPYZO010000576.1:0-25532 GCA_030522905.1 Torymus flavipes | reverse complement strand
CTGGTTCAACTGTAAACATTACATAAATATATATCTGAAACTCATTGCTAAAATTTTTTTAATTTTATTATTATGATATTAGCAAAGAAAAAGGAAATAAATTATGGTTGCATTACTTTTATCAGCACATTCATCTACCTTTAAAACTAATTCTTGATTCTCTAATTTTCCTGTCCATTTATTAATAATCCTTCCTGTCTTTTTACTCTATAAAGTATATATACAAAATTAGACTAGCTTTCACGAAAGTAAATTCAATTTATTTACAAAATCATACCTCTAAAATAATTGCAGCAACAGATTTAGTTAAAATTATTAATGGCACCATGTAGTGAATATAAGTAAAACAGCAATGGATGAGTTGAAGAGTCGTGAAAGGATACTTTTTGATTATCACGATTTTTCCAATGTAGTAAGTATAAAACGTCAAAGATGCAAACAAGTACCACGTGCACGAGAGCATCGGGTAAGAGTAAAACTTAGATAAATCCTCTGAAACTTCGCATAATGCTGAATGCAATTCACACAAGCGTGAAAATTCGTTTAATCTCATTTTTAAATCAATGTCTTTATTTCCAATCATTTCAATTTTCCGAAAATACGTTGTTTCTCTTGAAACATGGTAAAAGTTGTTATTAACAATTGACAGATGTTCACGTATGAGCCTTAGAATGATGCTATACTGATGCAACGTACCGATTATTATTAGATCGCACAGCCAGAAAGAAATAAAGTACATAATTATCTTCATACCGATCAACGGAAGCATACAAATCACTAAAAGCCATGGAATGAAATCGGCAGCGAAGACGTTCATAATAATGGTTGTCAAACTTTTCTCTTGACTGGAAAATTTATTTTTAATGTTCAATGATGATTTTCTGTATGTCACAATTCTATTCGCTATGTTTACAGCTTGGTTTTGTTGCAAACAAAATATTATGAGAATCATTGATGACGCTACAGCGCTAATCACAGATCGAAGAGTATCGATTACTCTGTCGAAATGAACCCTCACTCCGAATTGAGTTCTATACGAAGGAACGATACAGTAGTAATAATACGTAAATTTTAAAACGAATCTTTCGTTAAGACTTGATGCTATAAACATCTTTTCAATGTAGATTTCTAATTCAAAACTACCGGACACAATTTTCTGAGGAAAAAATGATTGCCAGCTATTTTAATATACTTAGATATTCGACATCGATTCGAATATACATTAATGTAGATTGAGTTCATTTCTGCTTTCAGGAGTATATGAATGTACACAATGACAAGTCGAATATTTTAGCTACTATTTTAATTAAAAACGCTTATTCAAAATATAAAGTGATAAGAAGTTTATTTGATGTGATTAAAAAAATAATTCAGTAATATATACAAAGTAATCGATATGTTTCTGAAAACAAATGATAAATATTGTAGATATAAAATAAATTGTTTTAATTTGTGAATTTCATTTATTATCATTTGTTTTACTCTAAAATTTAACTAGATAAGTTTATAAAAGTGTATATTTAGTAAAATATTAATGCTCAATATTTTCTACCGGTCGTAAGTTATGAGTCATACAAGATTTACATACATATTATATGTACGTTTAATGATATACGTACGTTTTGTTCTTTCGTGTATTTTTTACTTTCTCTTTCCATTTGGGATCACTCAGCTATAGTAATAAATATAACGGGTTTACTAATTTATTTTTTTTATTTACGGGTTTACCAATATTTTAAACAACTGATACTGAATCAAGAAAATAGTGTTTCAATACAAGATGACTTTCCAAAATAGTATTTTTATTCACCCTATAACAATAATCGAAAAGGCGCCGCTAATAAGTTAGGACAAGCTGAAAAATCAAGAGTAACTTCGAGTAACAAATTTATTCCATATAAATACAATTACAAAATAATAGCATGCTGTGTTATATGCAGGAAATAACTGAAGTTTGTCACCTCAACGCAAACGAGCCGTCATAGGACGTTAGTATATACAAATCTTCATAGGACTGTTGAACTCAACGCCGGCAAAGAGTGAACAAAGAATAAAGTATAGACTTACGCACTGGAAGATGATTTGGTCCTTCCGTTCAATACTGATGCAGTTGAAGCACTATAGGATAAACGAAAACCCCGGAGAGGTACCGAAGCACCTGTACAGCTTATTGCAGTCGACAATTTACTTAATTAAGCTTTGTGTGCGACGGTGCATCGAAATTTCACTATATGTTAAACATCACTTGCGATTGCTTCCTTTGAACTGTATAAGAATGGCCAAATACGTGGTAATTGAACTTGAGACCTAAGAAGTGATTTGATAATAAAAAAGTATTTATATTCAATAGCCATAACATATTGTTTTATAAATACCTGAATTATCAAAGATTCATCTAATGAGAATAAATTGTAAACTGAAAAGTTAACATTCTTATGAAGCAGTAAATTGGAAAACTGATTCAACTAAAAAATTAAAAAATGTGTTATGAGGTTCCTTATTTTGTATAGGCATAGTAAAAAATGTTATATCTACTTTACCAAATTGACTAATTGAGAATCATGCAATCTTCCTATGCTTTCATTTATGATCTCCCCTGTTTTCTTACTCTATAGAAAGAAAAAGTTATTTTAAATAAAATTGGATAATATAATTTTGCATATTTTTTAGAAAAATCACCTATCCCATCGATACATTATACGCAACAAGGGCGCAGATTAGGTGATTCTCAAATTAGGTGAGTCACCCTGCGCTCGTGTTACGTATACTATTTTCTTAACCCTATAGTGCAACGACAATTGCGGATTGATGTCAAGAGGGCGCAAAATAGTGGATTTTTTGCCCTATAGGGTGTAAAGTAACCAGTTTACGCCCGCTAAACAGCCTTCAAAAATCGAATTTTGCGCCCCAAGGTTAAAAAAGGTGTGTCAAAATTTTTCAATTATTATACTTATATGAGTAAACCTAATAACTTTTGATATCTTCAAAACCACTGAAATAACGATTATCGTTCTCATATTATTTAACTAGCACGAGAGTGCAGATATTCCCTAATAAGACTTATTACAGTTCAATTCTAAAGTACCTCGATAACAGCAGCAGTGGCGCATTTTACCAGGATAATTGAGGATAAAGTAACAAAGACTAATTGGGTGCAATTATGAATAGAAAGAGATGTCATAATTTGTTGTCCTGGGAACCAAACCTTTTTTATCACATAGTACGAGTACATTATTAACGTGAAAAATATGTTTGTGCCACAAAAAAGCATCAGTGGAGAATAACAGTCAGACACATCCTTTGCTATGCGTCCCACAGATATGTAATACTCGCGCAGCTCCGACACTCGATTTAACTTCATCCGTTGAGCATAATTTTTGATAAATGTAAGGTCGGACTCGGTGGTTGACTCTTCTAAAGTACAAAGTAAACTTGTATTTATAGTCTTAAACATGTATCGTATCACTTTTAGGACAACAGTGTACTGTATCAGCATGGCGTTTATCATGAGGCTGTAAAATGTTACACTTACAAAATACATGATCAGATCGAAAGAATCTGTGGGAATAGAAACTGCATACGCTATTGTTGTCAATAGGTTCGCAAGCAAAATTCTCTTAATTTCTTTGAATAACATGGATTTCCTTTTTGTATAGGTTTCTTTGTCAAATCTTTTCGAAAGTTTGACAAGTACAGTAAATTCGTTGCTGATCGTTATAACTTTCTCCTGCTGCATACAAAACATTACAAGAATGAACATTGATGTGAAAAGACATAGCATAGTTTGCCATGTGTCGATGAGTTTTTCTGCCCAATCACGTATTATGAAATCACTAATGTACGATAAATTGTAACTATAATAAATTGAAGCAATTGTTAAACATATTAGAAACACATTGTAGAAGAAACCTGTTTTAGAGCGTATAAATATTTGGTTATTTTGTTTAGTATTATTTTTTGATGTCTCGTCATAAGTCATTGTTGCAACTCCAAAAACTTTGAAAAAGTAAAATAGATTTTTTATGAAACATAAGTCACGACTAATTTTATCCTCAACGGTCACCATGATGGCAATGTTTTATTTTCCACGTCAGTTTATGCTGATGCAATAATAACAAAACCATTGCGTTATTAATTTTGCGTTACAAAAGGATCAATCGTTAATCAATAAATAAAAATAGTGATTATTATTAAAAAGCTTGCCCTCAATTCTTGCGAGCAAAAGCATTTTCATAATTAGAAATACATTTCTAATGAATAACATTTATTGAAGTTGGCAACTTGTGGGCATTACAGGAAAATTAATAAATAACAATAATAGTTCGGCTCAGTTTATTGCTATTTTTACTTTTTTTTTCTTAATCTGGGACTACCACCCTTTTTAGGTTAGATCTTACAAATACATGCATATAATGAAATGTTCCGATTATACACGTATATATATTAAAGAAAAATATTTATTAAAGAAACCCTGGTAATAATGCTAACTAACGGTTGGCGAACCGTTGGTCAAGTTTGAAATTAAAAACG
Source organism: Torymus flavipes (assembly GCA_030522905.1). Classification (NCBI taxonomy): domain Eukaryota; kingdom Metazoa; phylum Arthropoda; class Insecta; order Hymenoptera; family Torymidae; genus Torymus; species Torymus flavipes. The sequence continues at coordinate 21,002 of JAPYZO010000576.1, read as the reverse complement.
TCATACCATGATTATCTTGCTATTGTCAACGAAAAATAACTATTTATACATGTGAAAATATTATATTGCAGATGCTTTAAAATGTAGTGATAGTTGTAAATAGTTTTAATTAAATTTCGATATTGATTTAAAGTAAAAATGCTTTGATTTGATTAACATATTAATCAACGAAGTTGGTCTATTTTCGACCATGGAATCGATATTCTTTTCTTCGGTATAGTAAATTCAATGAATCATTTAAGAATACATTTTACTTTATAAGATAAGTGTAAATGTGTAATATATAGTCTATATGGATTTTTATCTTCTGTTTCAGTTATAATAGTTATATATATATATATATATATATATATATATATATGTATGTTTTAGGTAACAACCACCTCGTTATATATACACGTAAAAGCTTTATAAAGCTATTACATTAAAATTGTATTTAGATACAATTTATATGTAGTTTTTAATATATGATTACAAGTTATACCAATGAAGTGATTGATCCTATAATCTGCAATACAAAATTTTATTTTCGGAAAGTATTTCTGTCGGAAAGTCTTTTGAAAAGTATTAATTTAGCTGCTGGTTGATTCTCAGCAAAAGTGCTCAGATTCTGTCCTGTAACATCCGTAGATATTTCATTAGACTTTATAATATAAAATATTTAATTTTTTCAACAAAATACATTTTTTTAATTGTCTATTATTATTGACTGAAAGAGGGTTATTTACTACCACAGAGATTACATGTAAAACTGAGCGCTGCGTTGCTTGAGAATCACCCACCTATACTGATATTTTCAAAGATTGATTTTTGAAAAGGAATCAGTAATTGAAGTCGAGCGATAGTCAATCATAAATAAATAGATAAAATGTAAATACTATACAAAAAAGCTTTACGATATTAGTAATTTAAATTTAGACTTTGGTACAGTTAATACTTATGCACTCATAAGTGAAATATCAGTAGTCACATGCGTGAATAGTCAGGCACGTTCATTTTCTTATATAACCCAGTAATATAGTTAATATCCGCTCGATAAATGATAAAAAAGAATCTATAATAGATCAAATATGTCCTTCTTCTTTTATTATATTAAAATGTTTTCCGTCAACCACCAGCCATTTGTCCCTTTTTTCTAAGGTTCATTGAACACGTGATTCTTCTGCCGTGTCTACATAGATAAAAAGTGCATAATACATCTAAAAAATAAATATACAACAAAAAATGCTTGTGTGTTAAAAAAATGTATTGTGCATAACTAATTATATTATTGAAGATAAAGTCACTCGTTGTTAAGAATCTGATAGCTTTTTTCAACAAACCAATTGATTTACACTAAATAAAATAAAATTGGAAATTAAAGTTGGTTCGCCTTAAATCTTCTGTTGGGTTCGTCAGTGAAAAAAAATAAACGATTCTATCTCAGTCACACAGTGATACGTCGTTTTTATGTCAGAGTTACAAATAGATCCTGAAATGCCGTTAACAAATGACGAGTTCACGGTTGAATCCGGTTAACGCGATTTTATTTGTATTATCGCGATTATTCATAGACAAAATTTTGGTATGAGACAATTAATTTATTAGCATTGAAAATGAATACAAAGAATCAATACATTAATTTGAGGAAGCGGAACCTGTCAACTAATTGGCGGCAGTTTGTTTATTGATTGTATCACTATAAAAATTATTTGACTGATTTCAGATTCTTTTAGACTCGGAGTAGTAAAGATCGATGTATGCACTGATAGCATCGCCACAAGTAAAGTCTACTGTTTTTATTAAATACTACAAAAATTAATATTGTTTTCATTTTTAGCAAACTTAATGAATATTTCAAGATACTTGTTCTTATAGATTTTATGCTCAGCTCATTATGTATAGTTTAATACTGTATAACAAATAATTTATTAACAAATATGTATGTACAACGTATGACCTACATAGTCAAAGCCATTATTTAAAAATTGAGTATTTATATTGAACTGTCGTGCAACGATTCCTGCGGAAATGAGAGCCAAACGTTTGCGAAGATGTATGATGCACTGCGGTGCAGTTATTATTCGCCAGCATAAGTAGGTATATAATACATAGGTACTTATCTGATAAGATTATTATGTCAATCGATATAAATCAATAAAAAAATAAAGGTTGTACACGTGCGATTACACAGAAATATTCAAATAAACCTTGAGTACTAAATATTACTTAGGATTGTTTTCCTTAAACTGTACGAGAATGACCAAATATGTCGCAATTGAACTTGAGATCTAAAAAATAATTTTGTAATATAAATAATTATTTTTTGTTACCATCACATTTCTTCTATACATACCTGAATTATCAAAGATTCATCCAATGAAAATAAATTGTAGACCGAAAAGTTAACATTCTTATGAAGCAGTAAATTGGAAAACTGATTCAGCTAAAACATAAAAAATGAGTTATAAAGTTCTTTATTTCGTTATATAGACATAGTAAAAAATGTAATCTATACTTTACCAAATTGACTAATTCATGATCATGCAACTTTCCTATGTTTTCATTTACGATTTCTCCTGTTTTCTTACTCTAGAAAGAAAAAGAAACAAATATGAGATGAAAATATTGTATTCTTTAAATTTTTGGCCAATAATTTAGGTAAAAAGAAAAAAAAGAGTATTTTCACTATTGCTGTATCTGAAATATCCTAAGAAGAAGAAATAACCAAAAAAAGTTTTTTGCTTCACCAAAATTAGCGGTGTTACATTTTCGTAAAATTGGTGGTATATCTTGATTCAGATATTTTATTGATTATTTTTTAGTTATTTTAGTTATTTTTTACAGGAGTGGCCAAAGGGTTGATAAGAGTTACGTATAGTTCAGTTAAATTTTAAAATACCTCGATAACAGCCGCAGTGGCACACGTGACCAAGAAAATCGAAGACAGAGAAACAAAAACCAATTGGATGCTATTATGAATACATACATAAGACAGATAACCTGCTACCTGTAACCACGTCATCTTCACCACATAGTACGAGTATATTAGCAATGTGAAGAAGATGTTCATGCCGCAAAAAATCATCAGTGGGGAATAAAAGTTTGACACATTCTTCGCTAAACGTCCCGCAGATATGTAAAAGTCGCGCAGCTGCGACACTCGATTTAGCTTCACACGTTGAGTATAATTTTCGATAAATATAATGGCAGAATCGGCTGTTGACTCTTCTAATGTATAAAGTAAGCTTGCATTTATAGTCTTAAACATGTGGCGTATGACTTTGAGGACAATGGTGTACTGTATCAGCATAGCGTTTATTACGAGGCTGTGAAATGTTACACTTACAAAAAACATTATCACATCGAAATGATCTGTGGGAATAGAAGCTACAGACGCGATTGTTGTCAATAGGTTTGCAAACAAAATTATCTTCACTTCATTCAATAATGTCGATTCTCTATTCATACAGGTTCGTTTGTCAAAGCTTCTTGATAGTTTTGTAAGCACAGTCAATTCGTTACTAATCGTTATAACTTTGTCCTGCTGCATACAAAACATTACTAGAATGAGCATCGATGTGAAAAGACATAGCATAGTTTGCCACGTGTCGATGAGTTTTTCTGTCATATTGCGTATTGTCAAATCACTGATGTACGCTAAATTGAAACTATGATAAACCGAACCAATCGTCAAACAGATTAGAAACACATTGTATAAAAAACCCTTTTTGGAGCGTATGAACATTTGGTTATCTTGTTTAGTATTATTTTTCGATATCACGTCATAAGTCATTGTTGCAACTCCAAAAAATTTTAAAAAGTAAAATATTATTTTTATGAAGAAAAATTCACGACTAATTTTATTCTTAACGGTCAACATGGTGGCGATGTTTTTTCTTGCCACGTCAGTTTTTGCACTGTGTTTCGAATCCATTACCTTAACTTAAAAGGATCAATAATTGTTAGTCAACGAATTAGCACATTAGTAATCATAATAGAGTTGCTATAAACTTTTTTGAATAAAAGCATTTTTCAATTCAAAATACACGTCTATAAATAAATAACTTTACATCAAAATTATAAAAAATAGCAATAACATATGTCTGTTCAAGAATATTGCTTATTTTACATTACTTTTAAATGTCTAAGCCTCTTTACACTTAAAAACACTTAATTATTGTAGCAAATCATAGTCATTTATATACTAGAATTATATTTATTTCTGTTAGTTATAAGTTCTTAGTTATAAGTTACCGTGCACATGCACAGGTATATCAAATTCAAATACCTCAGTGGGGAAACAAATAAAGGAATAGTATTATTACTTCTGTATAATACACATGAATTTACGTATCCATGGATGTAATCAATGCTCGTATACTACACAATTGAACTTTTGTATTTATTACTTGTTATCATTTGTATAAAAGATAAGTGCTTTTGTAGTAAGTGAATGTTTCAATAAGCCTTTCTTTGGCTTATCTATAATTATATGGCATCTAGATAGGAAGCACCCATCATCTTTGAATTGTAAAGGGATTACTATGTACGTAGCGATTGATTCTATAATCTGTAAAACAAAATTTTAATTTCAAAAGAGAGTTTCTTTTAAAAAGTGCTAATTCAGCGTCTACCGATGTTATTAAAGATTCATCTGGCGAAAAAAGATGAAAGCCAGTGAATTGTACATTTTTGTGAAGCAATAAATTAAAAAATTATTAATGACGAGTATGAAGAAAATAATATAAAACAAATTCGAAATTTTACCTTGGTTACTGTGGACTTTGAAAGCTTCGAAAATATTGATGTATAATTTACGCTGTACGCTTACTCCGCAAATTAGTAATATTTTTTTTCCTAAAACTTTTATAACTTTTATTAACGTAAAATATATTTTAAATATGTTACTTAAAAAATTCCATATTGCATTACAGCAATTTTTAAGAATATTTGTGGTTAAAAATGAAACTTTCTTCAAGGGTGAATGCTTTACAAAAATATGTAACATTACATTGATTTTAACGTAATATAATTATTGTATAAAAACTTTACTGTCATTTTCACCAAGAACAATTTCACCAAGTGATCGTGAGCAAGTGAAGAACACGATGCTAGCGAATTAAAAAAGTTGCGTACAAGCGAAACACCAGCAGTGAGAAATCAATAATCATACAGGTTCATTTTTTTATGTAACACAGCAATATGATTAATATCTGCTTGATAAAATTGATCAAAACCGCTGATAAATTACGTAGCAGAATGCCTAAAGAACATAATTAAAATACATCAAGTAAATTTTTATTGAAAATTAATTGTTTATCCATTGCAGTATATTAAATATTATAGTTAGTTATTTATATAATAATTTGATTAAATATTATAACGCAACAGGACGTATATATAATAGTACATTATGTAACGAGGAAAAGAAGTTGAAGTTGAGTTACGTATAGTCCTTTATTCCCATCTCAACTGTGGCCACTTTTTTATTTGGAAAATTGAATTATCAGAAAGATGGGGAGAGAAAAATTTAATCTGGCACTTAGAATTTGTGCGACCTTGCAATTCCAGTCTCTGGACGCCTCGCTTGCAGGGTTGAGAAAATCCCGGTACATGCATGCGGTTCGCAGATGCACACACTACAATGTTATAGAACAAAGTAAATTGCGTTTCGCTTCCGCCCTTATCGATTAACAATGTTAAGCACCCAATTATAATAATTGGCTCTCGGCAATACTTTACCAAATTTTTATTCAAAGAAACGTTGAAACTCCTTGAACTATCTCAATTTTAATCTATTTTAGCGAGTTTGTTTACAGCAATCAATACTCTTTTCGTTTTAGCATTTTCAATGAATAAATTTATAGGTTGGTATGCTTACTTAATTTTCCGTCTTCTATTAAAGATAAGTATTCTGTGACACATTTATGTAACGTGACCTACAAAGATAAAATCGACGTTAAAAAATGTTCTTTTAATTATATGTTTTACTATAGAATTTACTTTTTTGAATGAACAAGAAGCCATATTTCAACTACTCGCATTCATTAAAGTTACATATTATTTAATTTATTACTATTCTAATGTAAATTTGTTAGTATTAAATTTCTATATTTCTAACATCTAACCTAATATCAACAACAAAATCACCTGTATTATCTTCAAACTGCTAACTCACACATACTGTTTATATTATCGATGCTCCCTACGAAAATTATTACGTTTAACAAAATGCGACGAAAGCTGGCATTATTCAAGAGTTTGCTAGCGTTCGTCGATGCCTGAATCGTGCTACTTTCCAGGGCGTCGATATGATATCTGCCCTCAAATAGTGCATTCACTTCGAAAATTATTCACTAGAAACTATTATTACGACAACTGTCTAATCTTATTGAATACATGACTATTTCTTCCATTTTCGTAATTAGATATGCTATCACAGTAAGTATAGTAGTATAGATCGATAGGACACTCACATCATCACCATATCTATCTTTTTTAAATATTATTGTCATCAGAAATAATAAATTGTATAGGTACCTGGTACATGATTCAGTATTTTTTATATTTTTGAAAAATTTATTAAATACATTATGTATACTCCTTTATATTGCATAACAAATACTTTAGTGAAAAATATGTAAAATAGATAATCTACAGAGTAAAAGGCATTATTTAAAAAATTGAGTATTTGGGTTCAATTGGCGATGCACTGATTCGTGCGGAAACTAGAGCCAAAAGGTTTACGTAGTTACATATAGGTACATATTTTATACTAACATTCTGTAAATCGATGTAAATTTAATAAATAAATAAATGTTGTACACGTCCGATTACAAAGAAACATTGGAATAAACCTTGAATACTAAATATTACTTGGGATCATATCATTACTTATTATTTTTTTCTTTAAACTGTATAAGAATGACCAAATATGTGGTAATTGAACTTGAGACCTAAAAAGTAATTATTTAATAAAAAAAATACTTATTTTCCATAATCAAAACATTTATTCTATACATACCTGAATTATCAGAGATTCATCCAACGAGAATAAATTATAAACCGAAAAGTTTACACTCTTGTGAAGCAGTAAATTAGAAAACTGATTTAACTAAAAAATAAAAAACGCGTTAGAAGGTTCTTTATCTCATATATTTATAGTAAAAAACGTCTGTGTACTTTACCGAATTGACTAATTGATGATCATGCAATCTTCCTATGTTTTCATTTATGATTTCTCCTGTTTTCTTACTCTACATAGAAATAAAAATATTTTATTTTAAATAAAATCGTGTTATATGACAAATAGTTCTATATAATTTTTAGAACAACCACGCCCTCCATTCATACCAAAATGATTTTTTTGTGATTCTAGGTTTTTTATTTTTACTAAGCTTGAAACTGTGCCAATTGCTCAGTCGGTAATGATACGGCCCCCTTAATAAGACTATTATTGTTAGAACAATCAAATTTTAAAGTACCTCGATGACAGCTGCAGTGGCACACGTCACCAAGATAATCGATGACACAGTAATAAACACCAATTGCATGCTGTTATGAATAGAGAGGTGCACGAAAAACCCACTTGTCTGGAACCAAGTCTGCTTTACCACATAGTACGAGTATATTAGCAACGTGAAAAAAATGTCCATGCCGCAAAAAAGCATCAGTGGAGAATAAAAGTCAGACACATCCTTCGCTACGCGTCCCACCGATATGTAAAAGTCACGCAGCTGTGACACTTGATTTAGCTTCATTCGTTGAGCGTAATTTTTCAGAAATATAATGTCAGACTCGGCGGCTGATTCTTCTAATGTATAAAGAAAGCTTGTATTTATAGTCTTAAACATGTGCCTTATCATTTTTAGGACAACGGTGTACTGTATCAGCATAGCGTTTATTACGAGGTTGTGAAATGTTGCACTTACAAAAAACATGATCACATCGAAATAATCTGTGGGAATAGAAACTACACACGCGATTGTTATCAATAGGTTTGCCAACAAAATTATCTTCACTTCATTCAATAATGTCGATTCTCTTTTCATACAGGTTGGTTTGTCAAAGCTTCTTGATAGTTTCGCAAGCGCCGTTAATTCGTTACTTATTGTTATAACTTTCTCCTGCTGCGTACAAAACATTACTAGAATGAACATCGATGTGAAAAGGCATAGCATACTTTGCCATGTATCGATGAGTTTTTCTGTGAAATTACGTACTATCACATCACTGATGTATGCTAAGTTGAAACTATAATAAACCGAACCAATCGTCAAACAGATTAGAAACACATTGTATAAAAAACCTTTTTTGGAGCGTATGAACATTTGGTTATCTTGTTTAGTATTATTTTTTGACGTCGTATCATAAGTCATTGTTGCAACTCCAAACAATTTAAAAAAGTAAAATATTATTTTTATGAAAAAGAAGTCACGACTAATTTTATCCTTAACAGTCAACATGATGACTATTTTTTATTTAACACGTTAGTTTTTCCAGTGCAATAACAGCGAGTCCATTACCATATTGCTTTTTCAAAAGGATCAATCGTTAGTCAATGAATAAACACAATGGTAATCACAAAAGAGTTGCTGTGAACTTTTTCAACTAAAAGCATATTTTAATTCACATTATATGTCTATAAATGAATAGCATCGATTAAAAATGTTCAACTTACTTTACGAGAACGTCAATAAATAACAATATTATAGGTCGGTTCAAGTATCATTTTCTTTTTTATATTACTTTTAACTGTTCAAGCTAATTACGAAGTAAGATCAAGAGTATATCTTCTAAAGCATCTCGCTGTAATTTTTTATTGCTTTGATATTTGACTAAAGAAATTCTATCCTCTTGTATATGTATATTATATATTGTATACATAAATCTGTCAAATCAATATCAAAGGCCTAAATATTAGGAAAGCAATAAAATGAATACGAATTTTTACCTAGTTTTTAATATGCGAAACTTTCAGAGTTTCAAAAATATTCTTGTATAATTTCCCCTCTACGCTTTCTCTGCAAATTAATAATACATTTTTTCATGAAGCAACGACATTATCTTTGGTATGTTGTTCAAACAATTTTGTATACTGTATACATTAGTAGTATTAAAAGTTATATAATTTGCTTTTTTACGACGGTAAAAGATAAACACTGAACAAAAATGCGTTACTGTACACTAATTTTATAATAATATAATCTATAAAATTATACTTTAACTTTACTACCTATGAAAAACATATTCCTTCCAATAATCGTTATAGATGAGGGGCACGTTACTGTATACTGAATGAGAGAGAAGTGAAACACCAATAATAGTTACATACACGAATACATACATATATATTTTTCTTCATAATACAATGTAATATCAATAATGTTTTCTCGATAACTGATAAAAAGAAAATTATCCCCGACATATCGAATATGTATCCCCAAGTGACGACTGGCTCGATAAAATCTTAGTGCCGTGTCCTTAATCACGTAAGCGATCTTACCCCATGCCATTCGTTCATTATTACATAAGCACAATAGCTCGTTCAGCGTGTTCTACCAGGAGGATAATGGCCTGCTGGTAGCAGAAAAAGCTCAGGACGAAGATCGAGCTTGCCGCAAGGAAGGGCGCGCGGAACAGCTCCACGAACCGCTTCAGCTCCAGTCTCAGCAGGTCGCCGTTGTATACAGCTGGCCACTGGCGTTTTCTTCGGCTGCAGCATCATCGATCCATTGTGAGTGTATTATGCGCAACATTAGCGCAAAGTTGCGAGGCTGAACATGTGGAAGAACACGTACGAAAATTTGTCTAGCAGCAGTTTGCAGGGAAATTAGACAACTCATAGGAATAGAGGGAGAGGCAGAAGAATCGCTCAAGAAAGGGTTTGCTCGAGAGGATTGCTAAATAGTAGAATTGCAAATATGGAAGGGTGTGCGCAAGACGAGGAATTTACAAATCGTTAGCGGAATGCTAATTTTAAGGAGCAATCTATGTGCCGTGTAAAACGTAGAAAATAAAAGTTGAATTTGAGTTCACGTGGGCTTTAAGTTAAAAAAGTTTTGGGATTGGTTACAATGTTTAGTAAAAACGTAGAAGTGGTAGGTATAGATTGTATTGTTCGAGCTCAACGGTGTATAGTAATTATTTTAATATGTAACTGGAGGGAATTTGGCCGTGTATATCTAAAATTGTGTAAATTAATCCGAAAAATTAATTTCAAAGAATTTCATTTTAAATAAATAAAGTGAGGAACTTTTTATGGAAGGAAATTCAAATGAAACCGACATTTAGGGATGCAATTGTATTTTATTAAAAAAACACATGCTTTACATACATTCAATTAATACCTTCTCATATAGTATATAATCGTAAAATTTTCTTTGACAGACTCTACTTACACGAACAAGCGTAGAAGAAAAAAACGTCACTTTAGAATATAAATTATTCAACCAAAAAGAGAAAATAAGAAATAAAAACTAAAAAATATTACGCATTTGGAATGTAGTTGTGTTTTTCACTTTGGAAAGTATTGGGCACAATGTGATTCGCTGATCAATATTACCTACGAGACCTAGTCAGAATTACAACTTCATCACAACTACTCGCTTCTTTCTTCCGTCGACATTATTTATTTACTTTTTTCGTTCACTATTTTTATCTTAAAGACTATTAGTAACAAAACAATTACATTGCCTAAAATCCTTACGAAGCTTCGCTTCTTTGGAAAAAGAGATCCTAAAACGTTTCGAACAGTCACTTCAAATTCATACTAATGTAATAATAATTAATCGATCACATAACGTCGTTGCGTTCTAACGGACTTGCGATCGCGCGCGTCTTGAGTTAGGAATTTTATTATCGTGTCATTGCACTTTACTTGTTTTTACTTCGCTAAAATTTAGTCAATATTAATGACAATAAAATCACTCTTTATACAATTCTCGATCTAAAAAAATAATAAAAATAAAAATAATCATTCAACGCTAATTTTAATAAAGCTTTTATGAGTATAAACAAATATTCGTAATTTTCCATTGCAACTTTTTTTAAAAACAAATTTATAAATAAAATTACTCTATTTTTGTGCTATTTCTCCATTTTTAGCGACGATAGTCCGCGAATATACGACAATTGAAGTTTTACACATATGAAATAGAATTATCGCAGAAGTTTAAAGTTTTTTCATCTCAAGCATTATAGATATCTTAAATGCCACTTTAACGTAACTTTGAGAAATAGAGTTAAAAATCACTCTTAATGCTAAATACCTGTGATTTTGAACGATTTATAAATAATTATAAAACTTGATATTTTATATAATGATAAAATTGTTTTTTTTTTTTTTTTTTTTATACAGATTTTTATGTTTTACTTAATATTAGTATATTAAGTACTCTAAAGTTTATGTAAAAGTTTTAGTAATATTTTTATTTTGTTGATTTATATATTTAAAATTGAACTTTCATTCAAAATATTGTCTATATTGAACAATTGTTAATATAAAAAAATTAAAAGATGAGTCACTTTAAATTTAAACAAAAATATTATCTTGTTTTAGTAAATGTTATTTTCATTAACAAATATTTAGTAATATCGATTACATTAATGAAATCAATGTCTGCTAAATATATCGATGAAAAAACTTGATTATTTTTCTCAACATAGAAAATATTTCAAGTAAAACTTCGGAATATCAAATACAATACTTTGTAGAAACTTTAAGTTCAGAGTATCAAATATACGTCATGCGTAATAAAAAACACTCCATTAAAGTGAATAAAAGGGCTACGATTATATTACGCCTTTCCAAGACCATTTCAGTGTAAACATTGAAAATGTTCTTAAAATTGCATAAGACCGTCATAGCTCTCATACGAAAGTGACAAATGGTTTTCATATTCTCCCTCTCAAATTAAACTTAAAATATCGAAAAATCACAGGTTTATCGTCGTAAAATGCATCATCCCTCATCTTACATTATTCTTTTCTTTTAATAATATCGAATTTACGAACGACTATATTTTTTTGTTTTCCATTAAGTATAAAATGTAATATATATATTTTTTATGTATTTATAATATATTTATATATATATATATAGACCTATACACAATCTCTGTACAATTGCTGTCCTCGGATCTATGCTTCTAGTCAGCAATCGTCTTATCCTCTTACCCTGATGGAAATTATTGACTATAAGACGTTTTTGGCGAGATATCCCACGAATACGAATAGAGTATACTTTTCTTTTTCAGGTAACATTTCAGAAAATGTCGGAAAAACGCAAGGAATACAAAATTTTTTAGCGTACGTTTTAGAAACGTACGAAATCGTATAAAATTGTGCGGTCGTTCGATTGTTCGGAAAATTGAGAGAAATTAAATTAAATCATCGAGAACCAGCAATAACGCGACGCGTACTAAAGAATACTCCTTACCATTAACAAAGATCGAGGTTCGCCTAGACGACGTGCGAAAGTGTGTGTGTCGCGATGCTGTCACAACGCTTATTATGGCAAAATTTTCATTCTCTATCGTACCTCTCTCGCACTGTCACATTTCACCACATAGCTTTCAAGCATTTATTTGTGAGTGTGTGTTTCCTTTTCCACCAGGGCGCGCGTGCGCGTATACCACGTCTCTCCACCTCGTTTTTGATTAGAAGCAAGTGACGTCCTTCGCGTCGAACTTGGACTGCACGGTGAGCTGCTCGTCGGCAAAGTCCATGCCGAAGGGCACGGAGCTGGAAGTGACGCCACCCCCGGCGGACCTGCCGCCGCCACCGGCCTGCCTCGAATTGTCCTCCTCACTCAAAATGTTGCACATGATCCTGTCGTCATAGAGGGAAAACCTCGCCGCGGCGTTCTGGTTACTCCTGCCGCGCACCTTGCGCACCGAGGGCGGCAGGTCGCCCGGCGTCTTGATACGCATGTGCGGATCCTTGAGCGCGACGTTCGAGCTCGAGCTAAAGATCTCGTTGAACTTGTCGAGGCTCTCCTGCCGGCTGAGGTTCGTTTCGCTGCGTTTGCTTTTCAGGTTGACAAGCGGCAGGGTGGAGGGTCTCGATGACGAGGATGAGTTCGACGGCGACGCTTCCACGTCTATACTACTGTTGTTTTCCTCGTTCCTACGCTCGCTGTTCTTCTCGGACTTGCCGGCGATTATGCCGTTGACGTATTTGCCACCCGACAACAGCGTGACATTCGTTTCGACGATCTTGGACTGCTGATTCGAGTTCTTGCTCGAGAGTAAGTTAGACTTGGAGTCCTCGCGGTCGATCTGGCATTTGCTATAGCCTGGGTGGTGGTGCTGGTACATCAGCTTCTTGTTGGCAAGGATCTTCTTGAGGTTCGTCCAGCCGGAGAAGCGCCGGCGGCGCGGACTTTCGTGCGGATTGCTCGGTAGCGCCGTGTAGCACGACTCCTGGACGTTCGTCTGCTTCAGCTTGTTGTACGAGCCGCTGCCACTGCCGCCGCCGCTACTACTACACTCCGAGATGACGTTCTACGCAGATAAAAGAGATTTGTATTGTGATAGCTTTAGAGTGAGCATTTCATAAAATATTTATAAAACAATCAACCAAACTGCAACTAAAAATTCCAAATTCTCAGTTCTTACCTGGACGTAAGGAATCGGCGTCACAGGCCTGAGTGACAGCTGTTGCGAGGCCGCCACATGATGCAGATGCTGCTGCTGTGGTTGCGGTTGATGGTGATGATGCAGCTGCTGCTGGTGTTGCTGCTGCTGCTGGCCGAGGTAATCGTGAGGCACGAGACTCTGGGTCTCGCTGCTCACGAGTTTGCTGTACAGGGATGCGTCGTTTGCCGCGTGCTTCGAAGACTTGTTCACGAGGATGTTGCCCTGGCAACCGAGCTCCTCGCACGAATCCGACTGAATCATCAGGTTGCGCTCCATGCACGGATTGCGGCCCTGGTAGGGTTGCAAGGGTGGCTGCGTCACTGGCGCTGGTGACGCTGGGGCACAGGTTATCATCGCCGCTATCTCGTTCGAGTTTTTCCCTGGAATTGAGGATGATGTATTTGATTAAGGGGGAAAAATAGTTTCGAAAGTTTTTATTGACGTACGGATGTTTAGAGAGACAAATTTTCTGGAAGAAGACGCGTTTGGCTAAACTCTAATTTTGTTTACTCATCTTAAAATGTAGGATTTTTATTTATCTTTTCATTATAAATAGGTAGTTTAAGAAATTACTGTAGAAAAATTTAGTACTTGAAAACCAAACATTATGATACTGAACACCCGGTATAGATTGAATGACTTTGACTTTTTTTTTAAATAAAAAAAAATACCTTTTTATGCAAATACAATAAAATTTTTAGCAATCTTTTAAATGTCAATGATAATGATTTAATTTAAATTTTTATTGTATTAAAATGCATTTTTTCAAAATGTTTATCATTAATTGTTGACAATCTCCTTTTATAAAAAGAACGCGGTAAATTTATAATTTAAAACATGTATAAAACTGTCAATGATAAAATGTAAATAAGTATATAAAAAATAATGTGCGGTAACTTCGCGTACCCAAAGAAGAATGTAAGTATTGATTTTTAACTTCATCGCGTTTAAAAAAATTCGCTGCGCATAAAAATGGCTTCCAAAGTCTCATAACACCTACACTGCACCGTGATTGGTGCACTGGCCTGTGAGCTTCGACTGTTTACAAAGTCAGTTGCCACATAACCTCGAAGCAACAGTGCTGCAGAGTAAACGAAGTTGCACAGCCGACAGCGATGTATAAGTACGCTATCAAACGTATTTTTATTGTCGAGGACGAGTGAAAGAGTTGAGTGCGACATGATCGCGTCGTGTTGTGTTTCAACAACCGGCGTTTGAAAAGTATCGATTGCAGTTTCTCGCTAAACTTGAGCAAGATGAGCACAAAATCAAAGAAAAAGTTACGGATATTGTACAGCAGGGAGAGCCTGAAAGAGGCCATGGCTGCGATCCATGCCGGTATGCCCATCAACACCGCGAGCAATAAATACCAGATTCCCAGGTCGACCCTGCAGAGCAAGAAGGTGGGCAAGTACGCGGACAAGCGACCCGGGCCCGATACCGTGCTCACTACCACGGAGGAGGCCGCATTGGTCCAGTGGATAATCAGCTGCAGCAAGTGTGGAATGCCCGTTGGCAAACAGCATTTGCTCAACAGCGTTGCTCTCATGGTGAAGTTACTGAACAGGGAGAATCCGTTTGCCAATGGTCGACCAGGTAGACACTGGTACCAGGGCTTTTTGCGACGACATGAGTCTGTTGCGGTAAAGATAGCAGAGAATACTTCCATTGTCAGAACGGCAGCTTGCGAGGCAGGCATAAGAAAGTGGTTTTCAGTTGTCGAGTCGTATTTGAAAGAGCGAGGACTGTTGAACATTGAGCCTTCAAGAGTATTTAGCATGGATACAATATGGTTAGAATATCCAGAGACTGGTGAATCCAGCAAAAACTTATCTATACATATAACTGCTAATGCATCTGGGGAATTGACAACTCCGATGATAATGTATAATTATCAGAGGATGCCTGAAAAAATGTATGAAAATCTTTCCCAGTTGTGGTTTTGCAGAAAATCTGAGAGTGAATGCATGACACCGGAAAATTTATTTGACTATGTGACAAAGTGTTTCTATCCATGGCTAATCGAAAGACAAGTTAAATTTCCTATTCTATTGTTCCTAGATGGTAAAGTACCAAATCTGACTCTAACACTAAGTGATTTTTGTTGGAAAAATAAAATTGAACTGGTAGCTCTACAACCAAATGCTTCATTTGTACTTCAACCATTAGAGGTGAAATTATTTCCATTATTAAAGCATGCTTGGCAAGAAGCACTTAGCAGGTGCTGTAAAGAAACAGAGACTGTTAATTTATTAAAAGAACAAATAGCTTCCTTATTGAAATCAGCATTCAATGGATTTGATCTTGTTAAAATTTTAAAAGAAGGTTTCCAAAATAGTGGACTGCATCCATGGTCAGGAAAAGTAATCAATTATGAGAAAATACCTAAAAGAGAAGTGGAAAAATTACCAACAGAACGTATAGAGTACACACCATATGTACCAGAATTTACACCATCACTAGAAGTACAAGAATATGTAAAGGATTCTGGTGTGACAACTGAGTTTTTACAGTATATTGAACAATCGCTTGATTCAGATACATTACAAGCATTTAAAAATGTTCAAGAATGTGATGAATGGACTGGAAAATTAGAAGACGCTGGTCTATTTTATTTTTGGAGAAAAATTGTTAACTTATGTAAGACTGATCCAATTACTGTTTCTACTATTTATACTATGGGCAGTGTGAGTATTACTTTGTATCATTATTATATTTTCTTATTTTGATAAGTATATTGTATATTATTTATTATTATAGATTAATTATGAAGAGACTGACATTCACTCCGATTTGAATGAAGCTAAAGATTTGGAATTTATTGAAGATCCCTTGAAGTTATGTATAACTAAAATCGAAGAATCTTAAAAATAGCTGAAAGTGTGAACTTTTGCAATAATTCTAGCTCTACTCCAAAAGCTAACCAACAGTGATTTATTATTGTGGAAATTGTATCGTTTAGTCATTGTTTATACTAGTATTAAAAGTTTTCAAATAAATTACTTGAAAAGTATTGTAAATTAAAGTGAATAGGATTGTAAATATTAATAACGAATTAATAAATAACAAAAATTAACTTATATTATTTATACCTCCCACAATAAGACGATAAAAAGGAAATGATAAATATTTATTGATATTCCATTCATTCATTCACTTTTTATTCATTTACCCATTTATAAAAAAAAAAAACTACTGTTATATTTTGTATTAAAGACTAAAAGCATATTTAGATTTGTAGCCACTCTATGATTGAACTAGATATTATTCTCAAAAACAAGAGAAAGCGTATTCTACGAATTTTTCTGAGGATTAAGTATAAAAGTGATTTAAGTACTTCTTTGGCAGTAACAATGAGCCGCCTTTTAATTAATTAATTTACTTACCGCTGTGCTCATGAGTGCTGCTTTCGGCCGGAGATAAAGTTACTAAATTGTCTACCAAGACGTCGTTGCCGTCGTTCATTTGCACAATATGAGAATCATGATGGGGAACGTCAGTATAAAGGCTGTTTGTTGTCGAAGGCACAAGTCCACAATGCGAGTTAACCATTGGACTCCCATCCATGAAGTACATTGTAACTAAAATATATTTAATTATTAACAAATCTTTTTGTAATGATAAAATTATATAAAAAGGAGCTTTTATTTCTAAAATAATGTTTCAATTATAACAGAAAATGAATATTTTATAATTAACAGAAGCAAATATAAAAAGTACTATTTGAAAACTTTATTATCGTTTACATGAGCAAAAACTAGAAATAGGAAAAGAAACCGTCAGTCTGATTGATTGACTACTCACTTCGATGGGATTGAAGTTCCATTAGTCGCTCTTCGATGCAAAGAGCAGTCAGTCTAGCTTCGGCGTCGGAGTCCCAACAGTCTTCCATGGTTTCTCTAATTAAGCGCACCCCGGGCTTATCGACCAAGCCTCCTTCCAGGAGCGGCCGGGCTTTATTCCGAGAAACCAGTATTTGCATTTGCTCAAACGTTGGATGGAGACCTACGGTAAGACATTCATTTTTTATATTGCAGCGTAAGTAGTAAAATTACGTATTTGAATAAATAAAACTATATTTATAAGTATAGGTACTTTCATCATATAAATAATATAAATAAAATACTATATATTCGTAAAATAATGTAGGAAAATCTGGTAAAAACAAATAAAATCCTGGCCTTACCTATTTCTTTTTCAAACGGCTGCCTGTACGGCGGCATCTCCGTACCAGGAACATAAACGTCGGTACAGCGCGATACCAGCTCCCAGAGGATCAAGCCCATTGCGTAAACGTCGATTTGCTTCAGGGAGCTCTCACAGTCGCGAAGATTTACTGCCCCTTCGAGCACCTCGGGCGCCATATACAGCAGCGTGCCGACCTAAGTGGGAAAAAGGAGAGTTTTCACGTCTTGCACACTTGAGCTCGTTTTATATGCGTGTCCCATTTCTCGGGTGTTGGAAATTTGGCAAATATTGGAAAAGAGACCGTTGTATTTTTTAAAGAAATTCTTTCGGCGATGTATTTCGTAATTTTTTTTTCATTTGTTTAAAGTATGCTGCTAAAAAAATCATTCTTTTTTGGTCTCAGAAAATTATAATTCAAAAAAGAATGATTAGGATTGTTAAGTCTCATGTTAAAAATAGCTATATGGAAACTGTATTTTTAAATGTTTCTTACATCATTAATTGATTTAGTTTCTGCATGTTGCTCTTCCCCATTGGAGTAGTACTTTGATCCTGAGATTTGAACTGCAAGACCGAGATCACAAATGCAGCAAGTGCCATCAGCTTTGATTAAAATATTTCTTGAATTCATATCTCTGTGTGCTATACATGGCTTAAACTTATCTGCAATTCAAAATAAATTATAAACATGCTTTAGCGTTTAAAAACTCTTTACGTTGTTTCTAACGCAAATATAATAATTTTAGTAAATAAACCTACATACCTCCTTTACGAATATCAGTATGTAAATATGCAAGCCCCTTGACTATTGAAAGTCCCATTTTACAAAACGTCATCCAGTCATATGTGTGGTAGCGTAAAAATTCAGTTAAAGTACCACCAGGTGCATAAGAGAATACCAATAGGTATTCATTATTACCATCCATGCTAATTCTTTCATCAGAACCTAAATAAAATGATTAACAATAATTGTACTTCGTAATTATGTTTTATTATTAGTGAATATTTAGTGATATTAAATACATTAAAATAGAAAATATTACCATAATAATGTAACAGTGAAGGATGCTCCATAAAAGGTAGTGAATATATATCTCTTTCATTTAGGAAGTAACTTTGATAATGGCCAGGAAAGATCTTTACAGCAACTTCTTGATCCCCCATGCTTCCTTGCCAAACTGATCCATATCGTCCTTGACCTATTATTAATTAATATTTATACAATACAATATATATGCTTTAAACAAATCTTTTTTTAATTAAAAAATAAAAATGCGTTATTTGAAAAAGCACCTAATTATTATTTAAAATATATTTTGAATTGTTAATATTCAAATTTCATATGTCTAAAGATCATGCAAATTAAACAAAATAAGTCTTACCAACTATTGTTGAAAGTTTCAAATGGTCAACAGTATAAGTACCAGTTCTGAGCCCACTACCATCATTGTAACTATCATTGTATGGCAGTGGTTTACCCAATCTCGTTAAAATGTTGTTTCTGTACACACGAAATATTAAAAAGATCACTGTAGTTGTGACTAGTAAAACGCAAGCTAAGGTAATCGTTGTAATAAGCATGTGCTCCGAGTCCACTTGTTCCAAATATTCTGTTGCTAAAAAGGAAAATAATAATAGATAATATAAAAAACTATTTAAAAAGGTAAAATAAAAATAAGAAAATAAGGATCTTAATATCAAAGTAAAAACTAAAATATGAATACAAAACTTTAATAAGACGAAAATAAACAGAAACAGTTCAAAATAAAAATAAAATAATTAATTCAATGATAAATAATAGTTAATTTATTTTTTATTTTTGAAGTTAAGATAACCCTTCAAGAAAATAAAATAAATGAAATAAAAAATACCTGTAACGATCACACTTAAATTATTCTTACTTGCTGGACTGGTTAATAGTAACTTATTTTCAAAAGGATCAGTGACATTAACATTGCAGTAATCTTCCCTACAGCAGCAGAACTTGGCGTTGCTTAAAGCTTTGGTCCATCGATTTGCTATGCATTCTGAATGTTCACACTCTTTACCTTCTTGTTTCCAACATCCTGTATAAAACAACATTTCTATTACAAAATATTTCAAGACTATAAATAACAATAAAAATGTTCACAATGGATTGTGCCTACCTTGAAGAAAAATATTTATTTTAGTTCCATTTGGTGAACTCTCTTCCTGCCACAGTGCATAGCAATATTGATTGCATTTTTCATATTTGATATCATTTTCAGTCTGCAAAACATAAAAAGTATATCAGATAACTTAATAATAACAAGTCAAGCATTAGATATTATAAAAATAACTTGCTAACTATGAAACAAATCAAACAACATCATACTAATTATAACTACGGCAAAAGTAATCCAGTTTATTAAAAAAAAAAATAAAAATACAGATATTTTATTATCTCACTTTAAAGTACATTAAACTCATAGATTACTGCAAGCTTTACACTAATACAATATTAGATAAATGAAATTCACTATCCAATTATGCACCAAGACATTAATACATCATAGGCTGTAAAATTCCAGCTTGAAGTGACTCAATGTTTGATCAAAATTTCACTACACATGCAATTTCTCCATCTCTTGCAAACCTACCTGGGTATGATTGTTAGTGTTGAAAGCATCTTCGATGTCGTCCGCAGAGTTCTGCGTTATCCCCTTGACGTCTCTCTTCCTGACCGCACATATTTTGTCAGCTCTGACCGGGATCAAGCCAGCGCCGCAGATGACTATGACTAGTACGGTAGATACAACGGCTCTCATTGTGCCTTCGCGGGCCAGAATCTCTCTGGCTGATACGCTATTGCTACTGTTTCCTTCGCATCTCCATCTTTTGCGATCTTCCAGGTTTGGGCTTGCAGCCGAAAAGCTTGTATCCGTGACACTTCAGCGTACGTCAGTTCAGCGCCAAGTATACAACATTGGCTGGAGCACAGGCGCAGCGTCCTGCGTAGGCCTCAACTCCAGGGGCCTGCTATCATCGTGCACTATTGCTGTTGGCGCTCTACACCTGCGAGTAAATAAACACCGAGGTATCGAGAAAACGCGCAAGGGCGTCACAGCATAACCTCACACAGCAGGAGCAGCACCGCTCTTCGTGACTCCCCCAAACAACGCGGACGAGAAGGAAAACACTGGCCCAGTATTTCTCCGTAGAGATAACGAC
>JAPYZO010000575.1:0-13452 GCA_030522905.1 Torymus flavipes | reverse complement strand
TATTGTAAATCCGACCATTTTATCTAATCCATACAAAACAAAAGTTACCCCAGAAAACGAGAACGTCAAAACCCCAAAATTCACTCCCACTCAAACCATCCACGACCGGCCACATCCATTTTTGACAACCCCCCAAATCGAGAAAAAAACAGCGTTATTCAACAGTCTACCGAGAATCGTGGTTCAGCCCCTGGTTACGCGAATCTATATTTAAACGAGGAAAAGCTCGTTCGCGCACACAGCAAAAAAAGCTCGGTATCGGAAATCCTCTGCACTCTGACAACACACACACACACACACAGAGGGGAAGGGAGTAGTTACACATCACGAGACGAGGTGCATCATAACGAGATATGCAAATAAAGAAAAAGGAAAAAAAAACTGTCCGCACGTGTAACCGCTGATACGGCGCATATTATCGAGCGCACGGCCCATTGTGTCGTGTGAAATCGGCCAATGAGTAAAGGAAACGTGCGACAAGCGGAAAAACGGAAAAGCTCCACGCGCGATCGCTCGGAGGAAGACGGTATATAGAGATGACTGGAGCACGCGAGGGCTCGATAACGCACTTCCCATTGACAAGTGGCTCGCGGCCCGTAACCGCGGGGGCATGATACACACACACACACACACACACACACACGCAGACACGAGTGACCGGATGCGCCGGGTGATCTCACATTCAGATATCGTGTTTTCTTTCTGTCCGCCTCGCTTTGCCATATAGCACGCGCACGAGTGTCTCCCCCGCTCCCTCGTCACTATACTGAGTCTCCAGTTTTTCCTGCAAGCGCGACTCGGATTTCTCCGCGGTAAAACCCTTTTCACGCGGGCTTAGCACTTTTTCCTGACTACACTTTTTCAGATTTTTTTCGTCTTGCGCTGATATATCCTCTGTGTGCGCCGCTTTACTCGACGAAACGGAATATTTTTCTCACCGCGCTGTCTCTTTCGTTTATTTTTATTTTTCTAGTGGCGGTGGAGTAGCTGCAACTGCTGCACTTTGTTAATACACCTAGCGGCCGGATTTTTCAAAATCGGATTTCAAAGTTTACGCTGTACCGGGTTCTCGTTAGCTCTGATGGATAAACGGGATTTTGATTTGGCGAGAAAGTGAAAATTAACTAATGGGTGTCTCAACAAAATAGCAGCGTATACAATATGTTTTACAAAACGAAAAGCTTTGGTAAAAAAAAAACTAGTTGAAAAATATTTGTAAAATAAAAGCACGTACCGATACGTTACAGTAGCACAAATTTTTCTCCAACGAATCGAAATATATATCCGAACTAAAAATACCACCCGTACTCGTGCATATTTAATTTTGGTATACGTGGGATGCACAGATCAGTGCTCGCAGGCGCGCGACTTTCTCAAAATGAAAATAAACCAGTACACACATATATATATACCGGCGGAGGTCTGCGCGCATATTTCTGTTTACTCATAAAAAGCCCCAGACCTCGTAGCCCTCGCGGCGCTATGGAATAAAGTCACTCGTTTTTTTTTCAAAACCTATAAATACACCGTCAAAGGGCGCTGATTCATTACTATTGAAGAGAGATCGCGAAGAGCGAAAGAAAGAGAAAGCGCGCTCGCAGCGTTTTTTAACCCTCCTCGACGCACCCTCTTCGCGGCATTCGCGCGTTTCTCCTAAGGCGTTCTTCCTTTCAAAAGCGAGAGATTTTTTTTCACGTGGCGCACACACGTCATTGCTCGTGTCGCGCCGCCATCATCTCGACTTTTCTTCATCGCTATCCATTCGTCTCGCGCTTTGTAGAAGGCTGTGACGTATATACAGGGTCGTGTCCGGCGTAAATATACACCCGACAGTAACGTCTCCTGTAACACATCCGTCGTCGTCCTTCGCCCGTGATGGCAGATAGAGATACGGCGCAAATTCCGCGCACGTGCGAGTATCCGCGCGCGACGTATATGTATATATATATATATAGGTATATATACATCTCTGCAAGCTCTCGTTCGCGGCGCGTGTCAGCCAGGATAGGGCTGCGGGCGTTGAGTGCGTCCCGGAGATAATCGAAAGTAAGCGATTCCCGGCTCGTTAAACCAACTAAAAGTTTATCTCCTTTGTAGAGAGAAAAAGTCTTCTTGGAACAGAGATGATGGCTTTTGAATTATATAGGAAGTATATGGTGTGTCTTTTTTTTCTCGAAATGTGTATTGAACGAAAAATTTTTCCAACATTTTATGGAGTCGTCGTGCTTCAATAAAGAAGACATCTTAATCGTGTATACGACGTGCGTTAAGTATTGAGAGGTAGAATTTTAAAGTGAACAAGCATGATAACACATAATGCACCGATATATCGGTTTTAATGCTCCCTTTTCCCGGAACATGACTCTATAAAATGATATTTCTTCTGTTTTTACGATGTACGCGTTTTATATTCCATAAAAACACATATTATATAGACTGCAACTTTACTTTAGCTCAATTCTGCACTTATTTATGTAAATAGTATTAAATCATTGTCTGATAACAAACGAATATAAAGCGCAGCTTTATATAAATACAGATTTCGAATGTTAATAAAGAAAACACATTTATCGATTCTGCAAAAGCATCAACGGAACCTCCTGCTGATACTTTCCCATCCTGGCATCCGATATAAAAGCTAATACCATTTTCGAACGAAAAATGCAATTTATTAATGGCGGCTAATAATCAAGCCATCTCCCACGATCCATTATTTCCTGAAAAAAAAAAACACAATTTCCCGTCGCTATCGCACATTCGCAGCACGCGAACGCGCAAAAGTGCAAACAAAGAGGATTCGACCGAATTACAAACTCCTCGTTGGCTCAGCGAAAATCCACACACGTGCGCGCGATAAAAGGCGACGAAAAAGACTCGTAATTGAAATTTAACGGAGTTATATTTGCGCAGCGTGAGGCCACAGTACGACTAATACAACTTTCGAGGATAGCGTCGAGTATGGCCACGACGGTACATAATTAATAAGAGCGGGTGAGAACGAAATATCGCGATTGAGTTGCTCGCGCAGAATCGCGCGCGAATATTCATCAGTGCGGGCGTGGCGCACTGCACGCGCTTTACATAATTCCTTAATCAAGAGCCGCGCCGTCTCCCTCGCGCGGCCGCAAGGCGATTGCTCGCAATTAATCCGATCCCTCTCACTCTCCACACACACACACACTCGCACGAACTCCGGGGATGATTCAGCTGCTGAGAGCGAGCGAGCGAGAGAAAAAGAAGAAGAAAAATATCACGACTCGCTTGCGCACATGCATGTATATACCGTAACGCTGCGAGTCGCCGAAAACTGGCCGTGACACGGGAGAGAAGAAGAATCGCTCTCGAGCTCTCTCTCCTTAAATGGCCTTTGCTGCAGTTATATACACGCCGTGTGTCAATTCTTCTCCTCCTTGCCTTCGCCGTCGCTTCTTGTTTTTCCTTTTTTTCTCTCTCTTTCTCCTGCTCCTTTTTTTACTCGCCCTCTCGGCGACGATGTTGTCTCTCGCGTCGGGATTACACGCGCGAGGCGCGTTACATGCGGGATCCCGACCTTAATGTCCCAAGTGGCGTGTGTGTGTGTGTGTGTGTGTATTCACGTCGTTCGCGAGATCGCGCGCCGTAAATTGTACGGGGGCTTTTAATTGAATTTTTATTGTCTATGGATCGCGCAGACGCCTGAAGGCAAACCCGCGGCCTCCTACACTTTATAACGGGCGCGCGCGGCGACGTTGAATTATGTCGCAAGTGATCGATCCCGGTTTTATGATACAATTCTGTGTGTATTGGCCCGCGCGAGACGTTGAGCCGGCGCCTCGATAGAAATTCGCAGTTTAAGAGGTAAAATTATACAGGTGTATGTGTATTACACACGCGGCGTACTTTAAAGTTAGAAAAAATATATATATCTACGCTTTATAGTTATTCTAGTAGCTGTTACAAGGAAAAAAAATTATTAATTATTATCGCGTCATGATTTATTTTAAATCCAATTAACGATGTTTTTCATTTTGGTGTACGGTATCGTCAACTGTTCATCGGAGGGATATTCTTCAATTACCTTTCACCGGTTTATCAAGTCAATCTTTTACCTTAAAGCTTTTGCGCAAGAAATAATAATTCACACTATTAACTTTAAATCGGTGTAATGCATTTAAGATCCTTTGCCTCAGTATATCTACATCAAGCGGTACAGTTAGCGGTAATATGTTTGCCGAATTTATTAAGAAAAAATTTCCCTGTATAAAATCGACGCGCATAATAATTTCGAAAGATATATAATTAACCCATAAAAAATATATATATAACTAATTAAAGTCCAGACAGGAAATTAACAGAAGCCCACAGTGTGCTATTTATAGTCAACTGCGATCGTAAGTTTATGATCGTAAGACAAAAGCGTAGTCATACTCTCAGCCGATGATGAAATCCCTATTTATTATAAAATTATATACGTTTATGTATAAAAGTTGGATAACACCGTGAACTATTTTTACACAACAGTCGTAATATTCATAAATTTATGTTTCACTTAACGTAAGTAATTCTCACAATGGTCTAATATATTTTGATATCGCGTAAAATATCGCAGAGATCGCCATCTCTCAAGTATACCTCCCATTTAAAATCATTACTCAAAAACACGCATTCATTCGGCATAAACACTATACATCAGTGGGCAAGGGCCACTAAAACTCAATGGTTTCAATTAAGAGCATCGTGTAATGAAGAACAAACGAAATGCACTTCGTGCCGTGGTGCGCGACCGCACGCAAACTCTCGATGTTTTCAACAGCCGGCGAAAATCAGCTGCCTACTGCCTCCGAGAATCGCATGCATACGTACTTGCGGCAGAGAGCAAGTGACGACGCGCAACTTGCCGGACAACTGCTGCGGCAGTATATAAATCGACGACGGCGCGTGGGAAGAAGCGAAACGAGTGCATCAGCGTCTCTTAGATATTTGCTTAGGCGTGACTGTATGTGCGTGCACATATATGTGTATGTGTGTGTCTGTCGACGGTCTGCAGAATGCATACTACACACCAATTCTGCGAATCCGATAGCAGCGTGTCGCGGAAGTGATTTGCCCGCGGCAAGATCGGACAGGCCCTCTCGACGATGCGACTTGTATCTTCGTCTTCTTCTTTTTTTCTTCTTCTTCTGCGCCCGCTCGTTTAATCGCGTCCTTTTTATCGACGTGAAAGTCCGAGAGTGGCGCGCGCAACAGCTGCGCAATTACTCCGACACGTTCGCCCGGGTCCGTGAATATCCCACTCTCGCCTGCGATGTACATTATACGAGGTCAATTAATTTTTCGACGTTGCTAAATGGCGTCATGATGATACCCTTCGGAATATGATGTTTTGATTTCATGCATTTTTTGCGCACTTTGATTGTAGGGCGAAGGAGGCATACAAGGATTCTTTGGTCGACCTGGTGAATCGGTAAGTCTAATTTTATGCTATTAACTTTTTATGATTGTATATGCGCAATTACAGGTAATTAGCCAATGAGAGTAATGTAAATCAATGCGTATTTCTTAAATTTACATAATTATGAACACCATTTTTTTAAGTAAGGTTTCCAACTATGATTCGAAAACTTGAAATTACATTATGTTTATTTAAAAATATCTTTTTGTTAAAAAAAATGAATAACAATAACTATATAAGATAATACTTTTACAGTTTACTTTCTATAAAATAGTTATCAATTCTTATTACCACTGTAAAAATTTTAAGAACCTTATTATTTAACATTAAATTTCTAAAAAAAAAAAAATAATAATAATAAGCTCATCTTGCAATACAACCGATTACTTCATTAAAATACAGTTAGATTCAATCGTCGAAATCTTTACCGATACCGCGCGCGCGTTCCAAAATTTAATTAGCCAAAAAAAATACAACGTTCAAATTAATAAAATTACATCACGTATTTATACTTACGAGCGACTTTAAAGACTCGAATGAGAAGAGCAGTACGCGAGAAAGAGAGTGGCTCTTCGTGTAAAAAAAACGAAAAGTCGAGCGGAAAAAAACTGCACGCGCGGCCACAAACAGCTCGTGCCTGTAATAAGTCGGCGCACACGCTGCTGTAAGCGCTCGCTTACACGGCCTAAGGCGTCTCTTTACGAGCGGCTTTATTGACGAATATAAAGCCGCAAATGTCGAGCCTTATTTTATCTCTCTGCCTGTGCTCGGAGTAACGAGGCGAGCAAGAGAGAGAACGAGAAAGATATGGCAAAAAACGCGATCACAATATGAACGACACGCTGTCGATTGCAGGGACGAGGAGGACCTACCGGACCTCGAGGACCTGACGGACTCGACGGCTGCAATGGTACAGATGGAAGACCTGGTGTTCCAGGTTACCCGGGAATGCACGGTGAACGAGGCCCTTTCGGACAGATCGGTCCGAAGGGTCCGCCTGGTGATGCTGGCGAAGGCGGTGTTAACACCAAGGGCGTCAAGGGAGAACGCGGTGAGCACGGTCGCGATGGTACAGAGGTAAGGCTGTTTTTCATGACAAACAATATTATATACTTACGTTTGAAACTCATGTTTCATTCTGCACTTTATCTAAATATTTATATACACACGCTAGAAGGTATATCTAATCTTGCTTTATATTAACAGGGAGCCCCCGGTCTTCCCGGACCTCACGGTGATCTTGGGTATCCTGGCGAAAGAGGTGATATGGTACGTATTTTTTCTAAGTATAACCGCACTTCTATTAAATTTATAAACGAAATTGGTAAATTTTACGAATTTTTCTACAGTTTTTGTAATACACCTTTGTAAAGGACATTAACGCCCATTCAAGTTATTAAATTAAATAAATAAATAAAAATAGGGACAGATACAGTTGAAAATACTCAATAACAGTTGTTAATTATTACAAGGTAAAAACTAAAATAGTAATTAATAGTCAACTACTAACTTAAATAGTCAATTAATATTTGGTAATCGTGCAATCAAATCGCCATTGTATTTCAATTCCGTTGTACGTAATATAACTGATTAAGTTAAGTGATTGATGCCCGAATTATTTTACTTATTAAATTTCTTCGTATACAACAACGCCGTAACCGCGACACTTCCACCCCGTGAATATTCTAAATTCTTTCCACGCCCGCAGTAATCGAGTCGAAGCCAGCTTTTCAAACAATTCCGCAAACGATTCGGGTGACCGGGACGACGCGATAGTCTCCAGATTACAAACTCGTCCTCCACGACGACAGAGAAAGAGTAACCATAAGTAACGCGACGCCTGAGCCACTCTGCTGAGCTCAGGCAGTCCATTCGACGGCGCAGCTGTATTATAACCGCTGAGGCGCGCACGTTCGGTCGACTACGTGCGCATCTCATCTTGAGAAAATTCCAGCCGCACGACACACAATGTCTCATTCTTAACTATATATATGTGGGCCTCGTGGAAGGGTCGAATTTCGAGGGTGTCACGTCCGCGCCGCGAATTTCATGCCGTGCGGCTGGCTCTGCTGCGCTTACTTTTCTTGCCAAAAGACGAACATTTTTTTTTTAAGGAAGTATATACACTCGCAATGGTCACGTGGAAACGTTTCACGGTTTTTTTTTCGAAGATGTTTTACAGAGTTATGCCATTATCTCATAATTTACATGTCTTTTCAACGGAATTTTAGAATTGATGACAAAAAATGTATTACAGGCTAATTAATCAAATTTTCTTTATAAACTATAGTTTCTAATACTTTGGTACTGATGTAAAAATAGCATGATCTTGTTGTCAATCTGGAGCTTTGGGATATCTAACGATACCACGTGCTACTTCCAAAGTTTTCCAAGAGCTCATGAAAATTTGCAATATGAAAGTTGAGAATTTTTTCTCGTGGCATCAATCTCTTATAATTCTCATTTACGAGCCTCGTGTAATACACTTAACTTTTATTTACGATCCGTCAATGAAGTATTCTGTGTAAGTGTACACAAAAAATATTACTCATGATAACAAATTATGACATGATACTTTAATGATTCCAAGAGCTCCGCAAGTTACGAACAAAAAGTTTTAACGCAAGTTTTCCAGACGATTTACGACAATTACGCTGTTAATTTATATTTTTATAAGACTGTAAGATAGTTTCATCCGCACGGATTTTAAAGGATTTAACAAATGAATTGGCCACCAATACCGTTGATATTAAAAAACAAAAAGTTGTTTCATCCTATAGTTTATTCAATAGCACCATAAACATGACTTTTGTGCACTTTCTCCAGGGACTGATGGGATTGGCAGGATTGCCGGGTATCGATGGAGACCGTGGTGACGACGTCTGGGGACCCAAGGGAGAGACGGGCGAACGCGGTGACCGAGGAGAAGAGGGTCCACCCGCCCGACCGGCCAGCGACCGTCAGAACACGACGGCACGCGCTGGCCCGCGCGGACCCAAGGGCTACAAGGGCGAGTACGGCGATCGTGGCTTCAAAGGCGATTACGGCGACGCAGGACAGCCCGTGAGTCATCTCTCTTACCAATGCGCCTCCTCTGTTCCCCCTTTCTCTCTTCTCCTCTGCCTATTCTTCTCTTCATTCTTCCGATAGCCGCACTCGCGTGCTCGGCGAAACGAGGGCCATTTTCCCCGCCTCGTTTGTAAGCGGCCGACAGTTTCACGACGGCAGACCGTCTGGCTCATTATGCAGTCACTTCTGCCGGATAATGGGCCTTACGGGGAATGGAATTCACTAATTCGCCACTGTTGCACGCTGTGGCTTTCTTTTTAATTGCTTCTCTGTTGACTTTTTTATAATGACCATACAATTTCTGTACATTTTTCAAATTATGTCTAATGTCTAACGATATAGTATTTCTGGAATTCAAAAAGATTTTTTTTTCGGTTTTTCAATTCATAAATTATTAATGTTTGAAAAGAATTAGTAAAAATTCCGTTTAAACAAATCATATAGGGTCACCCGGGACGTGACGGGTTAAAAGGACCAAAAGGACTACAAGGTTCTGATGGACCAAGAGGAAAACAAGGTCATACTGGACCAGCTGGACCACCTGGAGACAAGGGACAAAAGGGCGCGCCTGGATACTTTGGAAAAGTGGGATCTGACGGAGGAAAAGTACGTGAATGCTTTTCTATAGAAAGTGTAAAATAAGATATTTAATTTGTATAGTATTTTAATAATATAAATACTCTCTAATAGGGTGAAATAGGAGACAGCGGCAGAGCAGGAGTACCTGGACGACAGGGGGCTCCTGGTGAAAAGGGTGCTTACATTCCCGAGCTCGATGAAATTATTAGAGGAAGTCAGGGTATTCAGGGTGACGTCGGTAAGTTATTGGAAAACTAATAATTTCATTTTTTTTCTGCTATACTTTTCTGCAGAAATTATTTTACCATTTTGTGGTCTTTTATAGGTTTACAGGGAGAACCAGGCCCATCGGGAACACCGGGAGAATCAGGAAAGATTGGATATATTGGACCACCAGGACCTCCTGGCCCGCAAGGTTCTCCGGGAACTCCTGGTCCAAAAGGAACATCGATTAAAGGAGAACGAGGAGATGACGGTTAGTTATATGAATTTTTATAGAAAAGTAACGGTTTCCAATGATATTATATTATATTAGCAATTTCGATAAAACATATGTCGATCAATTTCAGGTGCTGCTGGACCCATTGGTTTCCAGGGACCAATCGGTCTCCCAGGGCCACTTGGACCACTAGGTGATAAGGGTTTCCCTGGCGTGACAATTACGGGACCTCCAGGCAGAGATGGTTTCCCTGGTAGCGACGGAATCGAAGGTCCACTTGGTGATCGTGGTGAGCCCGGAGAAGCTGGTGAGTTTTTTTAATGCATTATTAATGAAAATATGTGAAATACTGTCATTCAAAAATGATTGCATCATGTTTTTATCTGCAGGTCCTAAGGGATTCCCTGGTATTGGTAAACCAATCGAAGGTCCACCAGGAGAACCGGGTTTGCCTGGTATTCCTGGAACACCCGGTGTGCATGGTATTAAAGGTCTTGACGGACCCTTCGGTCCAAAAGGTCATAAGGGAGACGATTGCGGTGTTTGTGCACCAGGTTTGTTATACTCTATTAGAATTTGTCAAGCAAATCTATAACTTATGTTGTTAGGTATATGTTTTACCTTACATTTATAGATATTGTGTACTTACTTATGTTTTATTTTTTTATTTTTTAGGAGCACCTGGTGACAAAGGTGAAATGGGGCAACCAGGTTTCGATGGATTCCCAGGATTAGCAGGACTACCAGGCTTACCAGGTCCGCGTGGATTAAAAGGAGATATAGGCAAAAATGGTCCTATCGGCTCTCCTGGCATTGCTGGTGAGAACGGTCTTCATGGCATGGAAGGAATCCAAGGTCCCAAAGGCCCGTCAGGTCGCGTCATTTTTCCCGATAATAAAACGGAAATTCCACTATCTCCACCTGGCGATAAAGGTGACAAAGGTTTCCCAGGTCTACAAGGCTTGAGAGGCATTCGTGGCGAACGTGGTGAAATAGGTGACTATGGAGAGGATGGTCCAAAAGGAGAGAAGGTAATTTATAACGCTTGCATTAATCAATAGTGTATATTTGTTTTAATGATAATTATCTGATAGCTTATTAATCACTCAAGTAAATAAAGGAAAATCGGAAAAATACTGTAAGAAAATATCTTTTCATTTTCTTAAGGGTGACTTTGGACCACCTGGAATCTTTGGTCGTGATGGTGAACCTGGATGGAATGGAGTAGATGGGTTGAAAGGGGAACCAGCGAGTATTCCAAAAGAATATCTGAAAGGAGAAAGTGGCATTGACGGTCTTTCTGGTGTTAAAGGAGAAAAAGGAACCCCTGGACCTAAAGGAGAAGTGGGCGACTCTTCACAACACGACTTACTTCCCTTTAAAGGAAGGAGGGGTGAAAAGGGTTTTCAAGGAGATAACGGTAAATGTTTATATAAATTTGTCTTATTCTATTATTGAATTTTTTTATGAATTTATAATTTTAATATAGTTATAAAAAAAAACTTTAATTTATTAATCTTAATTATTAAAATATTTTACTTTACTATAAATACTTTATTATTTATAGTCTTTATTATTATAATTAATAATTTTTTTTTTTAATTTTACGTATTATATTAACTATTTAATTATATTTAGGTTATGACGGTTTAAAGGGCGAAAGAGGTGATAAGGGAGTAAGAGGTTATATTGGCCCTGCTGGAGAACAAGGTCCTCAAGGTATCTCTGCTGAAGGACCAGAAGGTTTGAAAGGTTATCCGGGAATGCCAGGAGATGAAGGTCCTCGAGGGTTTGCAGGAACTCCTGGAGAACCAGGTCTCGACGGCACTCCAGTAAATATCAAACAACACTTAATAATATACGAATTTAATTACTAAATTAAAAATTAAAAAAAAACTAACTTTGATGAATATAATGAAATACATAAGCTTGATAACTCATGACCAATTTTTAAATTATATTTTGTATTATTGCAGGGGTTCTCAGGACCGAAGGGAGATCGTGGTGATATTGGTAATATCTATAACTATGGTGATCTTGGAGAAATGGGAAGCGTGGGTGAACCGGGAGACATCGGTGACCCCGGACCACCAGGTTTTCGGGGGCCTCCAGGCGGGCCAGGTCCAAAAGGTCCCAAAGGAGGAATAGGTGAAATAGGCTATGCAGGATACCCTGGTACCCCAGGAGCAAAGGGTCCACGGGGTGACAGTGTGCAGGGTTGGAGAGGAGAACCCGGATTACCCGGACTCCCTGGGCAACCGGGACTGCTTGGAGACACAGGCTTCAAAGGTGCAGTGATTACAATACTATTACATTAAGGACTTGAATGGAAATAAGGACAAACTGACAGTTGCATATTAAGTCATAAGTAATATAACGTATAAAACCAACGATATCCATTATCCATTAAAGTTTATTAAAATATAAAAATTAAAAATCTTTAGGTTTGTCTCCGGAAACTTTGGCAAAATGCGATGGAAATTTTAGAAAAAAGTGAAAAATAGTTACATCTAGCGACGATGTTCTCTTTTATGAAATATGTCATGTAATATAGAACAATTACAAAACGCTATTGAGTATTGAAGGGAAAAATATATTTAAAAAATTATTATCTTAAACTTTATGCAATCTATCAAATACTATTTTCATTTTTTAAATTATTTTCTTAAGCGATGAATTGAACTGAAATAATATATTAATACAAATGTTTTAGGGCTCGACGGTCTTCCGGGCTATGATGGTCCGAAAGGTGAGCGCGGTAACACCGGTTTTCCAGGTCGTCTTGGTCCCCATGGCGACGACGGACACGCCGGATTTATGGGTATGGATGGACAAATGGGTTTCCCCGGTGTTCCGGGTGAAGACGGTGAGATCGGTGAAGTCGGTGACACAGGGCCCAAGGGTTGGACAGGTATAGAAGGCGAGCCTGGTATGGCGGGACCAAAGGGTGAACGAGGAGACTTTGGTCTGCCAGGTCTCGAAGGACCGCCTGGTGTACCGGGATGGCGAGGTCTTAAGGGTGACCGAGGTTTTACGGGACTAAAAGGAGAAAGGGGAGAAAATTCATTCAGTGGGCCTCAAGGAGATCTTGGTGAATCTGGATTTGTCGGAGAAGTCGGTCCACGTGGTATGCCTGGAGTTGATGGCCGACCAGGCCAGCCAGGAGATCCAGGACTTTCTATCGATGGTTTCGTGGGTTTGAAGGGCATAATGGGTGATCTTGGATATTCTGGATTCAATGGCACTATAGGAGAAAAGGTGAGGATTAACGAAATACTTAAAGTTAATTTAAATATAATTTGATCTAAGTTCATGAAGTATTGGTGTAGTAAAGGATCCTAACCATTTTTTATAAATTCTTTAATATATTATTCTATATTTAGTTTCTTCAATGTTTTGTCTAACTAATCTGTAAAACCGCCTCCATAGGGAGATCAAGGAGACTTTGGCTTTGATGGAGTAAAAGGTGAACTAGGAGACGAGGGACCGAAAGGATATCCAGGTTACCATGGACGCGACGGACTTCCAGGATTTAAGGGTGAACGAGGACCAATGGGTCCACCTGGTGTCGAAGGTCCAAAAGGAAAGACAGGTCCTGATGGTGATCCGGGTCTCATGGGACGACCAGGTAAACAATTAATTTTTTACCATTAAAACTCGGAAGTGAAACTACACTTTTAGTTATATACAGTTGATGATACTGAATATGAGTATATAAATTTTATAAAATTTACATTCAATAATCACTAATTCATTTATGAAAACAGGAATGCCTGGAGATGTTGGCCCACCAGGTTTTATCGGTCGTCCAGGACCTCCTGGACCCAAAGGCCAACTTGGTGAACCTGGTCTACCTGGATTTGCAAATGCGACTTACGGTGAAGCTGGTACTCCAGGATTACAAGGTTTGCCAGGCCATAAGGGAATGTATGTT
>JAPYZO010000574.1:0-31571 GCA_030522905.1 Torymus flavipes | reverse complement strand
TTGACGTATTTATTTAAAATAAAAATTATAGTTACGTTTTTTTATTACTTTATGTGTTTTTCCTAAAAATACAATAATTCATTTAAAACTAACGAATATTCGTAGGGTGAACGAGGCGAGTACGGCGAGCCAGGACCAGACGGTTTCCCTGGTTTCCCCGGTGAGAAAGGAATGCTAGGTGACATCGGGCCTCAAGGTCCTGCAGGACCACCAGGTCAATATGCCGAACCAGGGGAGCCGGGTACTCCTGGATTGGATGGAAGGCCAGGAGTTCCGGGTCGGGCTGGCTTTAAAGGAAGTCCGGGAGACTATGGATACGATGGACCGGATGGTCTTCGGGGTGAACCTGGAATCAGTTATCCTGGACCGAAGGGTGAAAGAGGAGATTGGGGTACATGCACTTTTTTATGGCTACGTCTTTATTATCGCAAAACGTGTACTTAAATTAATATCGTGTAGGTGCACCTGGATACGTCGGTTACCCTGGCGCTCCTGGAATGGAAGGTAAACCTGGCCTGCCAGGACCCACAGGACCTAAAGGTTTCCAAGGAGATGACGGTTACGTAGGAATAAGCATTAAAGGTGAAATAGGCGATCGCGGTCCAAATGGAAGAGACGGAAGACCTGGCGCTAAAGGACAGAGAGGTGACGAAGGTTTAGCTGGTATCATGGGTCTTCCTGGCCTCAAGGGTGAACAGGGTGACTACGGTGAGGACGGGCGACATGGAGCACGAGGATATCCTGGGCATAAGGTACAGTTTTAAACTTTTTACCTTTTTATGTACCATTGAAACATTATGCAACATATTAAGAATAAAAAAGAAAAATTTTACCTGCTTTTTTTATTATAAGATATATTAACTTTTAAGTAGACAATTCTGCTCATCTTTTTATGCTCTTCTAACACAAAACTCTATACTGATGTTCAGGGTATGAAAGGTGAACAAGGTCATTACATTCCTGGACCACCAGCTCTCAAAGGGATGGTAGGAGACGATGGTTTTATGGGACTGCAAGGTATTGATGGATAACAAAATTATGAAACAATTGTTTTGCTCGGAATATACGTATTGAAATTTGCTAATATTCATCAGGATTGCCCGGAGTGCACGGAGAGACTGGAGAACCAGGCGAAGAAGGTCTACCAGGCCGCGAGGGAGAACCTGGAATGCCGGGAGCTCCTGGTCCTGTTGGAATGGATGGACCTGACGGCCCAGATGGTTCTGAAGGACCACACGGTGCAATGGGCCAGCCTGGACCTGCAGGTAGGCTCGACATCTTAAACTAGTCACCAAATCAAATGCCCACAACTTAAATTATACTTTGTTTCAATGAAGGTCAACCTGGATACCCTGGCGCACCGGCGCCAGCTCCACCGGGACCCGGCAGCCGAGGCTTCTACTTCGCCAGACACTCTCAGTCTGCAATGATCCCGGCTTGCCCGAGGAACACCGTCAAACTTTGGGACGGATTCTCGCTCCTGCACATCATGGGCAACAGCTACGCCCATGCTCAAGATTTAGGTAAGTCGCGACTACGCTCTCTATCGGCTACTAAGCACACGTGATATACTTACCAATTTGGCATAACTATTGACGCAGGTGTGGCTGGAAGCTGTATGAGAAAGTTCTCAGCGATGCCATTTATGTTCTGCAACATAAACAACGTGTGCGACTACGCGAACCGCAACGACTACAGCTACTGGCTGAGCTCGAACGAACAAATGCCGATGTCGATGACGCCAATACCGGCGCGCGAGGTCGGCGCTTACATATCGCGCTGCTCTGTCTGCGAGGCACCGACGCGCCTCATGGTCCTGCACAGTCAGTCTATGGAGATTCCGCAGTGTACCGGCGGATGGGAAGAGCTGTGGGTCGGATACAGTTTCCTCATGGTACGTTTTTACTTTTTATACGCAAGTCCGTAAAACTAGTTAATACAGATTTGTAATATTACACTTTTTATGAATTAGTAGAGAAACAAATTTAAAATTGTGATGAAATCTAATGAAACGAAAAAATGTTTCTAGCATCGTGACGCTGGTGCAGCGGGTGGCGGACAGCCGCTCTCCTCCCCAGGCTCGTGTCTAGAAGAGTTCCGCGCACGTCCGTTCATCGAGTGCCGCGGCCAAGGCACCTGCAACTTCTTTTCTACTGCCGTATCCTACTGGCTCGCCACCATCAAGGACCACGAGCAGTTCCGCAAGCCGCTGCAGCAGACCCTCAAGACCGATCACACGTCGCGCGTCTCGCGCTGCGCCGTCTGTATACGCCGGCGTGTCGTCGAGGATTCGGCGAGCCGTAGTCGTGGCTCTTTACCCTCATACCACAGCGGTGGTGGCCTTCGTCAGCCAACAGCTAGTTTCCATCCGGACGACGCGAGCAACGAGATCGAAGGTGGCAACCAAGGCTACTACCACCACCGCAACTCTGCCAGCGACTGGCGACGATTCCCACCACAGAGACAACAGCAGCAACAACAGCTACAGCAGCAACAGCAACAACAGCAGCAACAGCAGCGGCAGCAGCAACAGCAGCAACAATGGCCACAGTCATACACGAGGGACAGGAACCAGTACAACAGGAGGGTACCAGAGCATCAGAGGCGGCACGGCAGACATCGCAGGACTCACGAAAAGTCGAGCGAAAAACAGTGAGGGAGGCGCGACAGCGACGGCTATGATACGTGATTTGCGGATTCTACGTAACACTTGAAGCTGACGTTCGCTGTGACTGTGAGAGAATGAAATATCGAGTAATTGACTAGAGTGAATAAATCCGACTTCATCCTCAAGGATCAATCTCGATGCATTACCAAATAGCTCGCTGAGAGCAGGCTAACATCGGCGCCGGAAATAAACTCATCGTTGAACGATCGTACGGATTTTGAGCATTTCGAAGAAATTATATTTTTTACGGAAATAATCACTTTTTTAATAATAGATATAACTGTTAAGCGGAGCAGCGTTAAAAAAATTTGAATATTTGATAACGGCAAAGAGTTTGAAGAGTAGAAATAAATGCACAGTTAAACTATTTTAATATAGAGTTCCACCATTACTTTTACTAAAAAGATTGCATGCAAAATAGTTTTTTCGATATAATTGACGAATAAAAAACGCAAATTTTTTTTATTTTTTCTACCAACCTTTAAAAAACCAAAAATATTAAAAAATACTAGTAATGAATTTAAATTATATGGTTTGTGTTATCATAGATAATAAGATAAGTTAATTTACGTATACCTAGATTATGTAAGAGAGCTGCAATTGTATGACATTTTTTGTACCATAATTTTGCAGTTTTATAATATATTGCCACTGCTATATAGTTATATAGAAAAATTTAACATAAAGCTTTTTATGTTTGTATAATATACCAAAATGTTGAACTTTTAAAATGTTAAAGATTTTTAAACGTCGCAAGGAGCCCCCGATTGGCAACGTTGAAGAAAGTAACATTTATTATTAACGCTAATTTTTTCTAAATAGTTGTGTATATAAGGAAAATAAGTGATTCTGATATGAGGCGTGTAAATGTATATTTATAGACACACTGCCGCTGCACTCGCTTAATAACGGGCCACGTGCGCTGTGCCATACTGCGATGAATATCCCTTTCTCAACGACTGCCAAATACGATTTATTACTCGTCGATATCGAGTGCCTTATATAGAGATTTATCGAGTCAAAGAACAATTATTATTTTTTATGATTGTAATAATGTTATGATGGAATGTAATTTTATGTATAAGACATTCAATAAAAAATAATACAAAATTAACTAAATTTTTGTCATTTTATAGCAACTTTTAAATATATAACTGCTAATCCTTTGAGCACTCCTCAATTTTTAAAAAAAAAGTGTTTCGTATTTTAATTAAAATCATGAGAAATTGAATCGTGACATATGGTTAAAAAATAAAACAAGAATAATTTCTTATCAGCATATTTTTTAATCAAAATAGATTGATGAAGTGCGAAGCAATAGACAATGCATCTTTTTACACACGATGAACTGTGCAATATACAGAACATACTAAACTTAAACTGAAACTTTACAAGTCTTGGCATCAACAAAGAATCTACATCGAACCTTTCCGGTAAAAAGAAGGATTATAGTCGCATTTAGTGAAAGCGTGGAAAGCCGAAAGCGCATTACACAATATTGAGTCTAATTTATTTGCCAGATGTTACATTTGAAAATCGCTGAGCATTTCCCACCTTTTCACATCCTTTTTTATAAGACTTATATTGCCTAGCAATATTATAAGGATGTCGCAATCAGAGCACCACACGACCACGACCAAATTTGTGCCCGGGAATTAACGACAGATTTCATTACCCCATTTCTGCAAGTTTCATTTTTTTGTATGAATTATCCGTGTAACATACATAATAGTAATATGAATGTCTTCCAATGCCCCCACGACGGGGGTTTACAAGAGGGTTACAATCACGACGGGGGTTTACAGGAGGGTTACAATCACAACAAAAAATTAGTAAAAAAAATTTATAGCCTTATACGTGTGTCGTGAAACGTATTGTACGTATTATTTGAAACATAAGAAGCTTAGAAAATATCGTCTTCCGCATAAATTCTGCGACAAAACTCGTCTTCCGCCCACAGATACAACGAAGGTCGGCTTCCAGGCCTATGGACTGCGCTCGGAATGTGGCTGGCGAACGACATGGCTGCGACGCTGGATTTTTACCTGCCTGAAAAAGATCGTAATTGCTCTAAAATTGTTGAACGACTATCATGAAGTTACTTTTTTATGTTACACATATGTTCAGTGAATTAATTTAAACTTTGGCGGATAGTTGTAATAGATCTTTTACCGTGAAAATCGAGATTTAAATTTGGATAATTTCAGGTCAACTGAGCAAGGTGGAAGTTTTAAAATTCAAATTGCTGTACGGATTCCAAATGACCCCCAAAACACACAAAAATCGCTGCCAATTCATTGCCACACAGCTTCTTCAAACTTAATTTACTGATTCCTTTAACTAATTTTTACTTACAATATTTAAATTTTAATCCTTCATTTTGTACGCTGTACATTATTTAAAATCATTTTTATAAAACCTTTTTCTTAATTCCTTAATAACAAAAGAACCGTGATAGAGATAAAAATAAATTTTTTTTTGGTAAATATAGATATTTTAATTTCGTTTCGAATCCCACCCATCCATTTAGATACATAAAGCCGTATTCGAGAAATTACGATTTAAAAAAATGTTAAAGAATCATGACAAGGTTAAAAAATAAAACAAGAATATTTTCTTATCAGCATATTTTTTAATTAAAATAGATTGATCAAGTGCGAAGCAATAGACAATGCATCTTTTTACACACGATGACTTGGATCGATCACAAAAGAACGTCGCACGCCTCTGTGCAATATACAAAACCTACTAAACTTAAAGTGAAACTTTACGAGTCTTGGCATCTACAAAGAATCTGCATCGAACCCTCTTTCTTCGTATAAACATTTAACGAATGCATGTTTTGCACGCTCATTCATACAACCATCCCCTAATAACGTATCGTTAACAGCGAATAAGGACGTATATTAATTCGTCGATACATAAACTTTCTTTCATTATTTCTTTTTTTACTTTGTCTCTTGCCTTCCTTTCGACATCAAAGCTCTTTACCCTCGCTCTCTCCTATAAATGTATTTTGTCTTTATGTTTTGTCTTTCATGATTCGTCTCTTCCATCGCACACACGCGCGCGCGTAAATACAATGAAAAAAAAAATGAACGTACACTTGACATCAGTATAGTTATATTTATAAAATTATCCGTCATCTGAAAGCACATATGATCTATTTATATGACATAAATTATTTATCTGTACAGCGCGCATAGGTGTACATATAAACAGACGCGCGAACAAACGCTCTTTACAACAGTTCTTTGTTTCGCAATATTAATTACACGTCTCTCTTTTCTTTTTTAAATTAAATACATGATAATTAAAAATACTCGTACTTTAGCGACGCATCTGTTCGCGCGTGTACACATGTATACATATCATAATTCCAACCAACTCACGACAGACTTTCGCTGCAGAGTGTATCCTTTGTAACTGATTTTTCGTTGGAAGAAAATGCAACTGAGCGCTAAATCGGAGGGGGCAAGGAGTGGGTGAAAACTCTTTATCGATAGACTATAAGAAAATATTTACATGTGAAAGGAATTTGAACTTGGGTTAACGCGGTCGGTATATGAAAAACTCAAATGTAATTCTGCAGACAGGAAACGCAAGCTATTTTACTTTATAACACAACTTAAGAGCCGATGGCATTGTTCGACTCAGCGCTTTTCTTTTTCGAAGAAAACCGTTCAACTATTGCACAGGTTGTTTGCTTACGTAAAGTCAAAAATTTTTTTATATCCACATATAGATAAGTAACTCAGTATAAACAAAAAATTCACTAACTTACAAACCGCGTAATTTTATTTCGCGTCGGTAAGCTCCAGTCACATAAAATATTTTGTTTGGAAAAACGTATTACGGAACAGTAAGAGATTAATTAATCAGTTTCATATTGGAAAATAGTACACTTCAATTTATACAGATCGAAATCAATTCTTTTTTAAAGAAGAGTTATAGTAAATAAATATTGTAATTAAAGAAAACATGTTCGTTCAGTAATGACATCACGCCTTTCTTTTTCAACGTACATGATGAAATAGAGAAAATATTGGCAACAATCAATGCAGGTAACTCTACTTAAAAAAAAGAATTTTCTCATAAAAACAAAAAATGATCATAATTAAAGAGTAATAAATCTTTTACTTTGTTGAATACAACAAAAAATATTAAAAAATTGTTCCAATTTCAATTCATCACTCTTTAAAAGATCAAATTTCAATTGTATCAGTCAAAAGTGTATTATATTTTAATCTGGTTACCATTTTGACTGACCACATAACTACTAGAAGGTTTATTCGTGGTTATTTCTAGTAGGCCATGTAATCAAAATAGTATTATAAATGAAATTAAAAAATATCAATAACTTCTATTTTGAAAATGATCAATTTCTCTCCTATTACTAAAAAGTCTGAACAACATAGACATATCTTATATAAGAATAGAATATAAAAAACTAGCTATAAAAAAGAGTAATATAACATTTCCAGCTTGTTTAATTACAAGGTAAACACGCTATGAACTTTTATTTCTTCTCAGAGGCACTAACAGCGAGCTATCAAACTTCAACGAAAAAAAAATGCTTATTTTATTAAGTAACAAAGAGGAGGAGGCGGCACAAGATGGCCTTTAAAGGAAAATCACACACGCATTGATGCGAGAAAACAAGTGCAAAATAGCATTTCCTGTCTGTGAATTTCATTGAATATAGAGGGAGAAAACGAGTAATATCGAAATTCAAGCTTCAACAATACTTTCGTCTATTCGCTTTGTCTAACATGCATTTTCGTCCAGTGATGATAATCGATCGATACATTTTGAAAATAAACACGCAGATTTCGTATATATGTACGTATAATTACACATACACGACTTTATACAGATTGATGTAAGATTC
This sequence comes from Torymus flavipes, assembly GCA_030522905.1. Taxonomy (NCBI): domain Eukaryota; kingdom Metazoa; phylum Arthropoda; class Insecta; order Hymenoptera; family Torymidae; genus Torymus; species Torymus flavipes. The sequence goes on along the minus strand of JAPYZO010000574.1, from coordinate 24,012 downwards.
GTAATACGTAAGGGGTACCTCAAAAAATCTCAGCCTCGAGACCTTACAAATAAAAACAAAAAATTATAATGATTGTACAATTTTTCACGTGTTCTGGCTGTTTATCGACCTGCATACTTGTGTGTAATAATTAAAAATTTTTCATTCTTTGTAACAACAGATGTCTTTTTTTATAAGTAATTTAGTGTGCATCTAAGACCCGAAAGAAGAATTACTTTACGGAGCTATGCAAAATAGAAGGTTCATTTTATTTTGTTCCATTTATATATATATTTATATTTATATATACACATATACATATACATATTTTTAGATATATACACGCATATATGTATATACTATGCGTTCGCATTTAACTTACATACATACGTATGTGAAATATTTACAGGGCGATTCGTTTCGTGCGTTCCTACAACCATTTTGTTCTATACGTCGAGACTTCACGCGAAAAGCGTTTTATTGATTTATATTATTTTACAGAAAAACGGTACGTTTTTTTCTTTATTTTTTAACATTACGCATTGTTGTTTGATTGCAAATACGAGAGACGAATCGCTCGGCATATATATCCGCATAAGGTACCCTTATTTGGAGTAAAAATATGCACACGCCACGTTTGACAGTATCAATATTAATGTAATAATAATTATAATTATAATAGAAGTAGCAATAATAATTACAGTAATAGTAATAGAATAATAATTATTATAATAAAATAATAAATCTTAATATTATTATTACAGTATGTAATTTAACAATTGTATTCGTAATAATGATAATGATGATGTCAATAATAATAAAATAATAAAATAATTGTTATTATATAATAGTTATAATCATAATAACAACAACAAGTATTCTTTGTCATAATTTGGTTGCAGATTCTTACAATCACAAATATATTATTCATAATATAATATAGTTCGGGATGTTAAATTAAGAAAAACGTGATAGTGCTCTATTCTTTTTCTGTGTACAATAATTAAACCTATTATTATTCTATTTTCAACAGCCAGTAGTATAATAAAGTATACCTTTAAGGTACCTACGTAGTTTTTTTAGCAGTAACACTAAATACAATGAAACTCGTGTTAATTCGTGACGCTTTCGCGGATTATACACACAGAAGACTTTCTTCAATCTGGCTGCTTGCAACATGTACACGAATATCTTTTCTATGTACAACTTGGAAATCTACTATACCTTTCGTAATAAATAATAACAGAGTTTAATCGATTAGAAGAGGTATAGTTTATCTCAAGAGCTCGTTCGAAAATCACACTACATTCTTTAATATTTTTCCTTTAAAAAACCCTGTCACAGCTTTGTAAAATGTTTCAAGCTGACGCTTTGTTTGTTCCCTTACCATTATACTTCACAAATTTATGCGTAACGCCTTTTTTATTCATTAAATGCCAGATAGTCAAGTCTCAAACGGGCAGCAAATTTATTCTGTTTACATCCCTGACATTACAAAATAATGCCGAAAAATACGCACACACAATCCCTCTAAATCATTGTCAACACGATGGCTCCAACCAGATCCGTGAGAGTGTCACGTAGTTTCTATTGCATTTAGTTATGCATATCAGCATACTGTCTTAACGTGGTATTACATATAATACAATAGTATCAATTACGTATAGAGCATTTTATGTATGTAGGGTATCGCATATATCCTCTTCTTACATCTTCCATTTTTTAACTCAAATATATATTACATACACTTCTTTATTTTGAAGAGGGACAGCCACCAGTCACTCTGACAGCAGCTTCTGAAGTAGCGACGACTTTGAATCACCTCGGGCCACCTCTTCCATAGTAGTCTGTAATTATATTATGAATTATGTTTAATTCTTTGCATCTGTAAAAAAATCTTGTGAAAATTTTGGATATTCCATCATGTAATTAACAAAAGTATGAGTACAAATTTGGCGAATCTAAGAGCATCATTTAGAATTATGAAATAAATTGCGCAAGAAAAACAGATCTATCGCAAATGTTAATTTGACAGCTATATACTGATTTGCAAAGCCAAAAACAGCACAGAATCATATAACACAAATTTTTAAATGCTTTTCATTAGCAGAGATGACTATTTTCTCCTTCTCTTTATCTCGTGTAATATTTATTTAATAACAATCTTCTGCAGTTCTATATTATTAAATATCCTTCATAATTTTGCGAAAACCTTTTCAATTACAACAGAACTAAATACTGAGCTCATGCATTAAACAAGAGTTACTTTCGAAAAAAAAGAGAGTAATACAGTAAGCACAAAGATGTTGCTTTGCTCAACTGTGAAAAAGCATTACGACCGTAAAGAAGTAAAAATTATTCGAATATGGCAGTATTTTAACACCGAAAATAATGACTAAAGCGGTTTCTACGTACAATATATATGTTTTATACACCATCACCAAATTGAGAAATAAAAGAATAAAAATAATAGTTTTTTTTCGAAGACATTATCAAGTACAAAACAGAAAAATAAAAAGAACCTTGATAACGTAAAATTTTTCAGCGAAAAAGTGCAGCTCCACATCGCTCCTCACAATGCTGTCCAAACACCGAATTCATAAATCTCACAGAAAAGAAAGATGTCAAGTAAAATTTGCATTCGTAACGTATTTTAAATATGATCACATAAATATGCTCTTCACCGTAAAATATATTATTCATCAAACGTTAAGAGATAAGATACATTCTTTGACTCAGCGCACAGAATCTAAGAGGATCTCGAGAAAATGATATGATACGAAAAGTTATAACAAATTTATACGTACTCATGTATTCCAGGAAAAAACAAAAAATTAAAATTAAATTTTGACCATGCACAGCAGTGAGCATATCATCTTCTACAAGTTTTACGCTCAATAGACTCATTATTAGAGAATATAAATTAAATTTAAAAAAATATATAAAGAAAGAAGTATTAAATAACTGAATATCGTGCACAATAAAGTTTTTGAAGCCAAGCAGAAAAGGAAGACAGAGAGCATACAAATCAAAAAAGTACGTAAAGTAATTGTCGGAAGTGGGTTCTTACCCTGGAGGACGAGAGGGCGGTTCCGGCACTACCAATGGCCCAACTCTTGGCAGAGCCATCGCTACCCAACGCATCACCTAGTTGGGACATCGACAACGACATACGTGTTACCAAAATCAATTTACTGTATCTTATCAATGAGAAGCTTCCACTCACATATTCGTTTATTTACAAGAAATTAACGATTAATCCCGCGCTACTTCGGCTTTTTCGCAATTACCGAGTCAAAGATATTTTTAATCGCATTCTACGCATAAATGGTTTTGTTTATTTAATTAATAAACAGCCTGTAATACTTTTTCACAGCCTAGTTCATATGTAACGCCTTTAAGCAGGTTGTATTGTTATCTATGATCTTCGTAAGTAATAAAAACTTTAATGTTAAACTGTTCTGAAGGATGTATTTAGCAGAAGAATATGTAGTTTTCTCTTTCCTTGCTTCAGAATATAAATCTAGTGAGAACTCGGAATCCATACTATTCTAAAGAGAACTTAGGTCTGCTTTCGCTTAAATGGTTATGTCGCGCGAGCCAAAATTGACTGTAATCGAGTAAACTATGAAATCACAGGTATTAGTATAAGACTAATCCACAGATTGTATACAAAAAAAAATTAATTAAAGATCAAACTACAGTGGGTGATTCAAGCATACCTGGAGACGCCATGTCGTAAGACAAGCCGAGGGATTCCAACTCTTCTTGAGACACCTGACCACTCAGATTGTTCTGAAGATTATTTGGTACCCTCTGTTGTTGCTGTTGTTGCTGCATTCTCGCATCAACAACGGTCCTTAACTCTTTTCGCACGTATTCGGAATTTATACCACCTGTGCTACTCGTATTACCTAGAAAAGGGTACAATTCATTAATTTGGCTAAAACGAAATCTGCCGAAAGTAATAATTGCGCTGATCAGCCAGAGTGCGATCCATGATTGATGAATTATTAAGTAAATTTGCTTCTTGAACAGTGCACAGGGTGGTTAATTTACAAAAGAACGATGTTAAAGGTCTCCGCTTCTAAATTAGCAAACGATTGCAGGATGTAGTTCACATATACACACGCACACATATTTTATTGTAACCCTTTTACTATGGTGACCCGTATTATACAGACAGAAAATTCTCTAGCACATTATTAATAATCACTTAGACAGATAAGGCAACATTTTGACTTTTGAAGCTGTACATTAATCAACACAAATATTATGAAAATAAAATGGAAAATGACCAGCGATGAATGATCGAAGCTTAAATGATTTCCCATATTTTCTGCTTGTTTTCTTCCCTGTTTGCTAAAGTAATGTTAAATTATTACATTCACGAACATAAGCGAGATATTCATTTATAATATATGAAAACTAATACTATTAAGAAACTTTTTTTTAAATAATTTATAAATCTCGCATGTCCTCGTGATTATCTTAACATAAAAATTATTTACCTTGCATCATCATAACACATAGAGTTTATTAGTTATGTTAGATACATGATATTATTTATAAAATGTCATTACTTCTTTTCATGTTTAAATTACCTACTTTAATGGATAATTTGTTAAAAGAAAATCTTTAGCAAATTCATAACTTACAATATAACTTCCTCAAATATCTTGACATTAAAGCAACAAATCATACAAATAATTAAACATTAAATTAATAGAATAAGATGTTCTTTTAACTCTATTATATTTATAATTATAAACACAACTTTATGTACAAAGAAACAAACATTCAAAAAATGTACAAATTTCAGTGTTATTTACAGTGACGAATCGAGTAGGCCAATGCCAGTTGAATGAAATTAGGATGATTAAAGAGAAACATGATTTCTAATGAGAATGGGTTATAAACACAAGTGCCGCTGATGAGCTGCAAAAATGATGAGCCATGCAACATGTGAACGTTAACGGCGATGAAAAAAGTACCGTCGTCCAGTAGATCGTCTTGGAGTCAACTCTCAATCATTTAGAATCCATTAAAATTCGTCAGTCTCATAAACTCCAAAAAGTCGAGAGGCACATTACCTAACTGATAAGAGATCACGTGCACACGATGAATGAAACATGACCGAGCGAACACAGATTATAGCTTATTTACAAGAATTAACAGTATTATCGTACTGCTTTGCATGTTATTCATATTTATATACACAATAATAAAATGAATGAAATGCAAAGTAGAACGAAGAAATTATTGTTAAGACACGAAAAATGAATGGGTACATTTGCAATCATCAAAAACACATCCCCTTATAATTAGGTTATCAAGCTTCGTGCTTTCGATATCCGTCAGATCTGCAGCGTGTACATGAGGGAAATAAAGATGTGCTCCATATGTTACCAGTTCCATGCCTGAGGTAATATATATTTATAAGTTTATAAAATGTTCGTCTGGTATATAGAGAAAGAAAGAAGTGAAAATCGTATGGTTTATCGTAGGTCGGTTGTTTTTTTATACAAGTAGGTAGTAAGGCAAACGTCATGTAACGAAGGGTGGTTTTGTGAGGATGATGAACGCGCAGTGATGGTCACATGACATGAGGAGGTCACATGACTTACCACCTATTTGGTGACTAGCAGGATTACTGGAAGGCGGAGGCCTAATGTCTTGCGCATCTCCGGGCCCCGACTGATAGAGATTAACAGACGTCCGGTCGTAACAGTACTGACTACTCTGTACGCCGGCGGCGTTGTGGTATAACATAGATGAGTGTTGATGGTTTGAAAAGTGTTGGGTATTGTTGGCGTTATGTTGATTATGAGTCGGTGTTGCAGGGCAACCCGAGAGGGTATGACTAGGCGACAATAGAGGTTGCTCCTTGCTCACTCCGCCATAATGACAGGGCGAACCAACCCCACCTGTAACATTAATTGTGTCTAGGTTCTTGCTCGCTACGCTTCTTGCGCGTTTTGTTTTAGCTATACGACGAGCTGCTTTGCTCTTCGACAGAACGACTGGCGGTGTGTGTGCGTGAGTGTTCGCTCGCACTGCTACAAGGTAAATATTAGCTAACAGACATACATAAGTGTCATTAAAAGTACGAATAAACTAGAAATATAGACACTACAAAAAAAAAGACGTAGCCAAAGAGCTGCTGAAATTCTTCAAGAAATACGACATTGCACCGCTACTCGCCACTGCTGCTTTTAAAAACTTGTTTAACTTTATTGATGCTACACGTGCTTTAATTATTTTAAGATGTCTATCTCTACCTAACGATGCCCTCCTTATAATTATTCTTATATAAATAGAACATTAAAAATTCAAAATTAAAAATCCCCGTGACAATCTAAAACTCATTCGATCGTTCATAATATCATTTTAATTTGAGTGTCGTCGATATTTTTCGTTGTAAATAGATAATATTGATTAATTGCGAACGTGTCGTTACCTGGTAATTGCGTTGTAGCTGACGGAGTAGACGTGGTGCGCTGCAGCCGATACGACGCCGAGGGATTTGTAACGTTAGAGTTTGGAACTGGCGGAAACTGACTGGCCGTAGGAGACGCCGGTGGCGGGAAGGCTTCCGCTGGGAAAGGGGATTGTCGTGCCGAGACTGGCGTGCCCGGCGACGACATCGATCTTTGCTGCTGCTGTTGCTGCTGCTGTTGCTGCTGCTGCTGCTGCTGCTGCAATCCCGGCTGGCCAGGCTGCTGCTGCTGCCGCACTTGGTTCACGTTGAACATTCGCGGGCTGCTGGCATAGTTTCCCTAAAGAAAGGAATTCCAGCTTAGTTGGCTGACCTTTGGACGGTGTACTTTGTTCAAGATTTTAATTGTTTGAAAGCAATATTCGCTTACTTGTTGCGTCACCCGAGGGGACAGAGGTTGAGGATGCGAAAAGGATAGTATACCAGCCGGAGAGTGTGGCGAAAGCCTTGCCGTAGCAGAAACTTGTTGGCCACTGTTGAAACTATTATTAACAGCAGGGCTAAAAATGTTATAAATACGTTAAAATCATTGAAAATCATTTAAGAAAAAAAATAAAAAACAGATTATATCTGCGTGAATACATACTGTTGAGGTAATGTGGAGGGGTGAGAGTAAGAGTGAGTAAGGCGATGCTGCCCTTGAGGCATCTGGACGGATCCTCCATAACTCGGGGACACTTGTGAATCTGGCACACTTGAACGCTATTCATAAAAATATTAATTTCATAAATAACATTGTTTCATGAATATTACATAAATATTACTGATACAAAGTCAATTGACAGTATGCATACCTGAAGGGAAACGTTTGGAGCTACAGTATTATTCAGAAGACTATCAATATTGTGAATGCCAGTAGCTATTTGGTCCGTGGCTGTTGCATTTGATGGAATAAGCAGCTGTTGTTGTTGCTGTTGCTGCAATAACCTCTGCTTTAACTGTTGCTGTTGTTGTTGCATCAATTTACGCTGCTGAAGCTGCAATTGTTGCTGCTGCTGCTGATTCGGCGTAAATTGCGCAGCAGCTTGTCGGATACCAGCTTGCTGTGCAGCCAGCCGCACTCTTGCCTGCTGCTGTTGTTGTTGTTGTTGTTGTTGCTGTTGTTGCGATTGTTGTTGATACATCGGTGGCGGCTGATAGTTATGACTTGACGTTACCGGTGTATTAGACAACTGTAAAATGAAATATAATTAAAATTATGAATCAATACAGTATCATCAACTACTTTCTCTAACATGATTTAGTATAAAGTTATTTTGTATAATCTTGAATTTTGAATAATTTTAATAAAATTTGAGTCTTGGAAACTCATTAAAAGCATAAGAAGAGTAAATTATTATTTTAGTTTTAATTAGTTTTCACATTTTAATATTGATACGCACTCGATTACTTAAGTTTTTCACACTACTCACTGCTGTCGAGTAAGCTGGAGGAGTGCCAGGCATCGTAATGTTCATGGAGGAAGACGTTGGATGGACGGTAGTCTCGATCTGCATCAATGACTCCTGTATGGCATTTATAGCTAGCTTCTCGTTTCGTTGCGCTTCAACTACATCCAACAAGCTCACTGAAAGGGGATAGTTTAAATATATTAGACATTGCACCGTCACTGGATTGTCTCAGAATGGGAGTATTATAGGCACTATGCAATCTGAGTTTATATACATACCTGAATTATTGCCTTCTGGAGCAATATCTATGAAGTCATCTAAGAGAGCTGAGAGATCTGGATCTGAAGACTGAACCTCCCACTGAGGCTCCATACCTTGCTGCCTATATTCTCGATTTCCCATGTAATCCGAATCCATCGTTTCCATTTGTGTTCTTTGTTGCTATATTAAAATAAAAAATCTATTAATATTTGCACAATCACAGAAAATATAATATAGCCAACAACCGTGCTTTCTACAACACGTTTTTGCTACAGATTTCTCACAGTTATAATTGAAAGTAAAATTTGATTATGACTACATGATTAAGTTAAACACGAACCATTGTGCTCTGAAACTTACTAAGTGACTGAGGTAGATATTGGTTGGCTGACGAGGTAGTTGTCTAGATTGGTTTTGCATGGGTGTTCGCGCGGATGTCGCGGTCGTTGTTGTCGAATTGTTGCCAACAGACTGCATACTGGTCCAGGGCTGTTGCTGCTGTTGCTGCTGCTGCTGCGATTGCTGCTGCTGCTGTTTGCTTCGCTCCAGGACTCGTGGCAGCTTGTCCTGGGGAGTAGCCGATATCACAGAGGCGGGTATGGGAGGTATCGTTGCAGGCTGCGTTGGCTGCTTCGCCAATAAAGATGCCAACATTCGATTTTTTTCCCATAGTTTGCTCGGATTGTTGCCCGAGCTGCTGCTACTACTGCTACTCGCGGTGGAGGTAACTTGCGATGCGTCCATCGAGCGCTTCACCGCTACGTTGAGATCAGCGTCCTCGACGGGCCTCTTCTGGCCGGCGCTCAGGCCTACGCTACTGCTGCTATGCTCCGACTGCGATGACGATGGGGAAGAGTTTCGAAAACCGAGACTTCGTAATAGAGGATCGTCTTCGCAATTTTTCTGTTAATGAATGGAAAATGCAAACGTCAGTATGTTATTAAATTTCAGATGATATCATTTTTATCGATAGTTTACCAAATAAATGTATTGAGCCCTTTTGTTGTATATATTTTAAATTATGTGACTAAATACATGAACCAATACTATATGAACATCTTCAGAAGATAATTTTTATTTAATAGGTAGGTAGCTGCTAGCACGCAAAAACATATTAATAATTGAAAATTACCTGATCCTGGTGCTTCTTGTCGTCGTCGGGATCTCTTAAAAGTTGCGTAAGAAGTTCGTTCCTCTTTTTCATTCCTACTCGTACTTCCTCGTCATCGTCATCATTTTTCTCATTCAGCAACTGTAAAGAAGAATAAAATCGTATAAAAATTGGTACTAACAAAAATATATCCCAAAGAATAAAAAAGACGAGAAGGCCAACCTGAAGGAGCATGATGTTGCCAGGCACCGATTTGTGCTCGTGCTGTGTCGGCTTGGGCGGCGCAGGCAGATCAAGGCTGTTGCGCATGCCCTTGGAACTGGCGAGATCAGCCGAAGGGTAGTCGTCGTCATCTTGCTGATTTAACAGTTTCTTCAGTATGTTATCAGACTGGTTGGACTCCTCGGACTTTGACCCGGCCTGACCGCTCCCGGCACCCGATGCGTTTTCCTGGCAACTGTCCTCGTTGACGCTGCTGCCCTTTGTCAGCAAATTCCTCAGTCTGCCCGACTCGGTCGACACGTGACTGCTCTGGGGCTGCTGTTGCTGATGCTGCTGCTGTGACTGCTGCTGTTGCTGCTGCTGCTGTTGTTGTTGCTGCTGCTGCTGCTGCTCTGACTCCTGCTGCAGCTGCGATGAGCCGTTGGAACGGTGGTCCATTGGGCTAGGCTGGCTGTGCTGCAGAGCCGAGGGCGTACTGGCCCCTCCTAAGCTGGCAGTCTGCGATTCCTGAAGCGGACTAAAGGGGAAGGAATTACTGAAGGCGTGCGCGGCACTCGGGCTGTAGGCTCGCAGGGGGCTGCAGTGCGCAGAGACGGCCGCGCTGGGCGAGGCCGAAGCGGCGTTCGGCTGCGACGGGGGCCGCGAGCCGCCTGTCTGCTGCTGCTGTGAGGACGACTGCTGTTGCTGCTGCTGAGCTCCAGCACTGGCGACGCTGCCGGCCTGACTCGTCCGCGACTCGGGCCTGACGTTGTCGACGGCCCAGAAGGGGGCGCCGCCGTCCAGCTCGAGGGTCGAGCTGGGGAAGAGGTCGAACTCGAGGTCCATGGTGCCCGCGTTGAAGTGATTGAAGACGCCGGAGCCGGCGTTCGCGTCTGAGCTCGAGTTGCCCGGGTACGAGGGCTGCACCGAGGACGAGCGGCTGCCCGACGAGGCGCTCCCGCCCGTGGACGTGCCGAGACCGCTCACTTGGCCGTTCAGCTGACCCGCCACGGACATCAGAGGACCGCCCACGCTATTGTTATTACCGTTACTGTTACTATTACTATTCGCACTGCGCGCACTCGAGTGGCCCGAGCAGAGCTTTGAGTTGTTGGAAAGCTGACCACTCTCGAGAGGCATTAAGTCAAGGTCCCTGTAAGGAGGAACGGTTGTGCTGGAGTGGTCGAGATGATAATGCCAAGAGCCAAGAGAAAAAGACACAAAAAATCGATTCTTCTCACTGTATCGTTATCACTTTTTCTAAGTCTTTTTGTTAATAGAGAGAGATGATGATTAATGCGCTAATCTCCTGGCTATCTAATCTAGGGAGCAGCGCACGCATGCACGCACGCTCAAGTCACTCGAGGACCATTGTCCTGTTTGGCCATGAGTTTTGAGATGTTTTAGATAATCGTGATATCGACAAATTGCTTACATTTCAACATTTAACGTAATAAAAATTGTTAATTTAAAAGTCACCTACGTACAATACTTTAGTATTTCACGGATAAATTGCTTTTTCTTTCTAAAATCGTTCATGTATACGACAGCCCAAATACGTATCAGTTGTATCATTTATGTTTATAATAAACTGACACAATGAAATTGCGATTCCAATGTTAGTGAAGTTATAAAGCAGCAGACTTCTGATATTTGCATACACGAACGACATCAGTTGGTAAATATGTTTTATTAAGAACAAAAAATATATTGAAAAAATTATAATATTTACAGTATAAAATATAATATTTAATTTTTTAATACTGTTATAAATAATTCAATGTTTAATTTAATTCTAAATAATTTCAATAATAATGTATTATTTCGAAACAACAAATAAATTTTTTTACAAATTTTCATTTCTCTTTTCAAGTAAATATATAAAAGACTTTTTAAGTAATAAACAATAACATACGTTTTAATACTAGTATTGTACGGGATTTTTCTCAGTGATAATGTATTTATTTCCAAACAACAAATCAATTTTTTTTACAAATTTTCATTTCTTTTTTTTTAATTGAATTTCGACATGTTGAGAAGATTATATATAGAAGATGAAATTGCATTTGTATTAAAATAGATTTAATTTATGCCTTAAAACACACACAAAGTTATAAATGTTGAGGATTACAAAACAGCGGAACATTATAAAAAAACAGACACATAAGATAAATCAAATGAAATAAGAATTATGCGAAAATAATTTTTTGGAATTTTAAACATCATGTACATGAGACTGATTATGTAGTTGAAAATGATGAAATATAATGTATATATTATTATTTGCAGAGAATTTGAATTCATTATCATAAAAAATGTAACTATATTGTAACTCAACAATTATAATAATTATCACACAAATGTCAAAAAGAATGTTACATTGACATAAAAAAATTTTGATTAACAATGATGCATGATAAGAAATCAATAAACATCTATGAAAAAATGTCCACCAAAATGATTAACTTGATTGCATGTGTCTGCGTGCGCAAGATGCATGATGAGGGAATGCGATTTAACGAGATGGTTGCAAAACCAAAAATAATTACGAAGAATGACATATTGTTTATGTTTAGTTAGCAAGTGGAACTGTTGTTCTCTGCTTAGATGGTGTTAAATTTCGAGGTGATTAGATTTTACTCCTTGTTAGTGCACCCGAATCGTTTCTTTGATTGTATATGTACAAATATGCGACAACGAATGTTTTTCGTGAGAGTGTTTAAAGGAAGTGAGAAGATTAAGAGTTTCCTTTCGTACGAGCGACAGATCTCCAGCACCGACAATCGTCCCTTTTTTCAGTTCCCTGGTGGCCTTTAACGCATGCATGACTTTTGCCTTAGCAGCGTTGTCACGAACGTTTTTGATTGTTAAGTGAGAAAGGAAAAAAACGGCGTTTCTTGTTAATGCGGACACCTCCATTCCGTACGGAAAAATGCAGGCACGATAATATTTTGAAGTTAAATAGTGCAGTTGTAGGTGTACCTTGCCAATATGTCGCGCACGAAAAGAGTCGTTGTACAGTGCGATCCGATGAGTGTAGTCTTTGTAACACAGCAGCAGTGCAGGTCTTTTGTGAAATAATTGTTATTTGGGAAGAAGGTATATATTGCCACCAGCCCTTTGATATTATTTAGTGGTAAAATTAAAGCGCATAACCGTCATGCAATAACGGGTAAACATTTAAAAAGCGTGTTAGTGTTTGATGATTAAAAAAATGCATTGTTTCCTCTCACGCTCTGTGTATATATATTTCTGTCTAAATATTTTAGAATACAATTTACACATGTCTATATGTTAATACTATAAGGAATTAATAATATACTTTTCTAAAGCATAAGAGAAAACAATTTGTAAATTTTAATGAGACGATGATATAAAAATAAAAATATGTAAAAAAGTAATTAAGTACTCACCTAAGTATAGAGTTGGCGGCCATTATAAAGTTTTGTTGTTCTATACCAGTTGGTAATCCGGAATTAAAAAATTTAGACTTTGTTTGAACGTTGAGGAACTTGTTTCCAACGATCATTCGATATATCGGACTCACACTTTCACCGATTTCAAGTGCATCACTCAAATGTGCTGTTAACTTATTGAGATCATGTGGGTGGCACAAGTCGTGAATCTTCGAGTTAATTAATTCCTGTATTGAAACAAAAAATGAAATTAATTAATAAAACGATTTATTTGTTATTCAAATGACAGCAAAAGCAAAAGTTAATACGACAGAATACTTTCATCGATTTTCACAATAACAATTATATAAATACAAAATTTTGTCTACAAAATAGGTTTGTAAATGTTTTCGAAAATCGATAGAGTTTCTTGCATGAGAATAAGAAAAATGAATATGATTTTTGTATCGATGATTTGTTTTTATTCTACAGACTGCGCAAAATCTTCTAACTTCTTATATTAGAACAGATAATTTAGAAAAGATTTGTTATTTGTACATTAGATTTTGTAGGCATTTAATAATAGTTTAAATATGAAAAATTATTTTATAATGGCCAATTAATTATCATTTAAATTCAAAAGCAAAAATATAATGTCATTTCAATTTTATTCAAAGCTTGAACAAAATAATTTTTTTATCTTTAAAAAGGTAAAAAAGTTATTTTTTTTAAACTTAAATTTATCATTGACCAGCTTAAAACTAAAAATTTTAGATTTTTCATGCAAATTGTTTTTATTTGATTTTTTTATTATTTATTTAAATAAGAACAACAAAATATATAAAAATAAATTAGTGATTTAAAAAAAAAAATACTTGTTTACAAGATTAATACAATAATAGTCGTTAGAAATTACGCTTCAAATACGTTGATTTCAAGTACAACTCATTCGAATTTATGCAATAGAGTAATTGCAAAATTTATTAAAATCGTGATTCAATAATCGAATGTTCACAATAGAAACGTATAAAAATATCCTATATAACATTTATCTTATTATTCACACTTTAAGAACTTTCAAAGTGAAAATAATAATTTAATAGTTTTTACTTTAGTTTTTATTTTTCCCCATGTTCCTATTTAACATAAAGAATAAAAAACTTTACGTGTGCCAATACTGATTTACAAAATAAACGATTACACATATTACAACATGATACGGATAACATTCTACATTGAAAAAAGTATTTTTGAAAACGGCCACAATTCAATCAAGTATGTTCAAACGTGTGTATAACATATCTTCTAATAAAAAATATTCGTTTTACAGTCTAGGCAACAGGTTGAACTTGTTGTGTGTGTATATATTATGTGTTGTGTGCATGTGATGGGCTCAGGTCGATATATGTAAAAAAGCGAGGGTGATGGAGATCCCCGAAAACTCATCCGGAATTGCACAATTACGAATAAATACGCGCGGGAGCGTTACTCCTCCGTTGAAGCTGATGCAGGAAATAGACAGACAGGTGAGAATGAAAGGCTTTCAGGGGCAGAGTGGCAGGGGGGGGGGGGAGTTTTGAAGGATAAAGAAGCGAGAGATGTCGTCTGAGATGAGATACATAGCAAACAGATGAGAAGAGAGCTAGTTGTCTTGCGAGGGTGGCGAGCGGACGGGCGAGAGCGGGCGGGCGATCGAATAGTCGTTGCGATCTCGTGCGTGCATATCACACAACGACGTGTTATGTATATAAAATTATGAAGACAAAGCCAATAATGGAGAAAGAGTGAGAGAAAGAGATAGATGGGCGGAGAGAGGGAGAAAGAGGCGCGCGCCGATGCATACAACATAAATCACGGGCAATTAAGAGGCGCTTGGCAGATTTGCGGGTATGCGGCCAAAAAGCAGATCACAGAGAGAGACGAGAGGACGGGAGACAACACGCCGACGGGCCGAGAAAAAGCGACGGGCGCATCGCACGCCGCTCGTGTCACAGTCTCCGTGATGTTGTTCGTGTGTGTGTGTGCGCGCGCGCGCGTCGATGTGCGTGTGTGGTTATTCTCCTCTCTTTCTCTCTCCCTCTCTCTCTTGTCATCATCACCGTCTATGCGTCTCTCATTCTGTCTTTAGGTCTCTCTGTGTCGATCCTGCTCACTTTCGCCAAGGGTCTTTACCTTGCCGCATATGTACGGTGAGTAAATTGGTGGTAGCCAGGTGGTGTCGACGGCCATGATCTTCCCGGTCATATCCAACTTGAAGGTAAATTGGCCGATGCGCTTCTCGTCGAAGGGAATGCGACGCGCCACGCACATAACGCAAGGTAGGCTGGTCTCGGAAGAGGAGGATGAGGATTCGGTCGGATCAGCGGTCACAGCGACGATGTTGTTGCTGCCCGGGCCACCGGTCACGTCGTTGCCGCCTGCGGCACTACCACCGCCGGGGCCTGGGCCGCTGTCACCGACGCCGCCGTCTCCGCTGCCACTACCACCACCAATGGCGCGTAAATTACTGTTCCCGCCGCCGCCGCCACTCCCGCCACTGTTGTTGCCGGAAAGGACAGCGGAACAGATTTGCATCGTCTGATACTTGGATATGCGTTGCTGCTTCTCTTCCATAGTCTCTTCCTTGTCGTCGGGCGGCTTCACCAGAAAGCGACATTCGAAGGTACGGTTCCGAACCTGAGCCTCGCCCGGCCAGCCGGCTACGATCACATAAGGAAAACACAGGGGACACACAAGAGGTTTCGTTTTTTAATCTACTCTCACCAGCATCATCATATTGCCCTCACATCGCGTATGGACGCGCGAGAGAGAGAAAGGGGACGGACACATACTTTTGAGACGTGTATATATATAGCTTATATAGAAAACTGTACGCGCCAGACAACGATTTGATGGAAAAATGGCTTTTGAGATTTGCTCCGACCGTAGTGCGACACTCGCGGACCAAGCGTTTTATTCTTTTTTTTTCTTTTTTACATAAGTAAAATGGAAAGGAGTTTCACTTTTTGAAAAAGGTTTGACATTTTTTTTCTTCTTTTTCCAAACACAACTTAAATTGCTTGCGAAAATGCCGTTTGTGGTTTTTCAGTTTTAAAAATAATTTGGAAAATATCGTTAAAAATTTTGGAAAATTTTCATTTTTTGGTTTTTCTTTTTATTAGCTATGGTACGTGAAGCGCATTCGGCTATTTATTGTACATTACCGTAAATGACAGTCGAAAATTCAAATATCTATTGCAGCTTTAAGAGTTTCTTCAATCATAATACAACATGCTTAGGACTAATAAATGACTTTCAATAAAAAATATCTTTTATTAGGTTTTAAAACATTTATGTTACATAAAAGTAATTATTTAAAAAATTTCTATGAAGAAAATTTTGTATATATCATTCTATATTAAGCAGTCACGTCTATTTCCACACAACTCAATTTAACTTTAAAATTTTTTAAATTTTCAAATCTTTAAAAATTAAAAAAATGAATATCTTTTCTTGTCATCCATCCTTTAAATAAAGTTATTATTTTTAACAAGGCAAGCTCTATATCTCAATATCTGTATCATTGACTACTTTTATACACGTGACGTACATAGGCATAAAATGATATAAAAAATAGTTGCAGAATGAGCATACAAATCTTATTTGAATTTTCAAAAATTATTAAAATCATTGAGAAAAACTATTTTTATCGTAAAAAAAATTAATGGTAAGATTCAGTCGGTAGGTAAAAAATTAAACACTTACGAAAAAAAAATTGTGTGACAATTGTGCTTACCTACTGACATCGGCATACAGTTAGGCAGGAAGTTGTTGTGATCTCCGTGATGAATAATATTATAAATATCCTTCCCAAGCACATCATTCTTCGAATAATTTATATAATCGCTTATGTTTTCCGTTACGTATTCCACGCGCCCCTCAGAGTTTACAACGAACAGAAAGCCATCTAACGCCTGTAAAAGACGAAAAAGGACTTTGCTTTAATAACCTCAATGGCAATAATATAATAAAAAAAAAAAAAAAAAAAAAAAAAAAAAAAAACAAAAAAAAAAAAAAAAAAAAAAAAAAAAAAAAAAAAAAAAAAAAAAAACAGAAAAAAAGATTAATGCACAGTAAATTACTTGTAAACGCATGTCGGCGCATGGCAAAAACACAATCCCTCTCTCCGAGTGTCGCGTTGAAAAGGAATCGAAAGTCCACAACGCAAAAGCGTGTCAGAGGAAAAAATAACGAAGGAGAAACAAAACAGAATGACGTGCGGCACACGAGCGATAAATCGAATCATGAGCGGCGAGCATCTTCGGCACACCTATACAAAACGAAAGAACGTACGTCGGCACGCACACGCGAGGTGGTCCGCGTTCGCGGCAAATCGAATGGGAGTGGAGACGAAAATGAGAAATCAAAGAAAAAAGAGGGAGGGACAAAGCGCGCGCGCGAGAGAGGGAGAGCGACGTGTGTCGTCGTCGACGATGTCCCACACCAACGTGGTTATTTCGCGGCAGACTAATTAACGCGCGCGCGCACACGCACTACACACGTTGAGAAGTTGGACAGCGTTGCACGCACACTCCCACACACACACACACACAGGCGCACGTACACACGTGTGCCGGAGAGCGGGCTCGCTTAGTCTTCGATGTCGTCGCTGCGACGCAAAAGTAGCCGGCGGCTCACGCTCGCGTGGCCATATAGATATTCCATTCCGTAATCGTTTAGGCGTGAGAATTATTTGCCGTGTTATCGGACACTCTACCTGTAACGAAGATTTTCGTAGGACGACAGTGCAGCGTTTTCGCCTTCTTTCCATTGTCGAGAGACTAAGAGAAGAGAGAGGTGAGGAGACCAGTGAGAGGTGTTGAGAGTGAATAAGTAGGGAAAAAGTATAGAAAGAGAGAAAGAGAGAAAGCACAGTGGACGTGAGTAATACCCGAGCGGTGATTATCGAGCAAATGAGATACGCGCAACTGAATGCGCGCCCGCTGGGTAAGAAAGATATGGCAGAGAGACAACCGGAGAAGAAAAAAGACGGAGAGAGCTTCCACTGATAAGATGCCGTTCGAGACAAAGAAGTGGAAAAAGTGAAAGAAGCGCATGCATTTTAGATGCTTCCGAATTTCCTATTTTTATCGTTTTTCTTTCTGTGTCTGACATCAAGCTTCGTTAGATAAATATGTTATTGGCTATTTTGACCTTTAAAAAGTTAACTTCGTATCCAAACAAATATTTTTTACACGCACTTTTAGAAAAATATAAATTAATTAAAGTAATTGTTGCATCAAATTTTGGCGTTTTACATTTTCGGTTTTTAATACTAAATATTAGATTCGTACAATAAAATAGTTAATATGTATCAGTTTATATTAAACAGATAAAAAAAATTTTCTTGCTTGGGTAGCTTATATTTTTGATTAGTTTCAAACTATTACTGACGTGCTCAAACAGAATTAATGACGTGTGCTTTAGAAAATAAAACGATTGTATTCATATTATTTAACCTCATCGATCTAGGGTATTGCCTATAAGATATTAAAAAAGGCGACCAGGAAATTGGAGCAATTGCCAGTAGAATCGAAATCTATCCTCTCATCACATAGACAATAATAGCTTCGAAGTATAAAAAGAATTTTAGGATTCTTTTTTTCTCGGCCGATGGTCATTAAAAATTCAGCCGAATTATTACGTAAGACTAACAAAAGTCTATTTTTGAATCGTTAGCGAAGCCCAATATTTTTAGATCACTTCAGGAGTTTCAAAATTTATCAAACGACCGCGACGACCAGTGATTCTTCTTTTTTTTTAAGTACAAGGGCAGCTCCCCAGTCTTTGTTCTATTATTTTCTACGGGATGAAGATAGAGATTGATTCGATTTCCCTCTCGTGGATGCGTGTTACGGCAACAAAAACAAACGTAATTTAGTAAGAGAAAAAAAAATCGTTCAATTCGCCCTCTTCGCGCTGTTCTTTCATGGGTTGGCGACAGCATGTCGTGGATCGGAAAAACACTTACTCTGTGCTTCATTATAGCTAAAAAGCAAAACAAAGGTTTCAGCTTAGAAAGACCGGAGGTTCGGTGTTTCAGTGTGTGTGTCGGCGACGTCAAAGCCGTCTATGCGTGCGTGCGATACATTTGCAAAAGCGTGTGCGCGCGCAACTCTAATGGACACGCGCATTTATTCACCCGCGTTAATACGCGGGGTTCAATTCCTGCAAATACAAGCGATATCGTCAGCTCCTTCATTCATTATATGTTATATTTCTCAGCTTTTCTTTTTATTCAGTTTTCCTTATATGACTATAACGTGGCTTCGTTTTCATCTACACTTAGTCTGCGCGTGTGCAATTAAATAATAATAATAATAATAATAATAATAATAATAATAATAATACTCATAATAATAATAATAATAAAAATAATGTAAATCGCAGTACAATATATTTAAGTAAATATTAAAGGTTTGGAAAAACATAGTCGAAGCGAGATTTTATACATGTACATTTTTTCAGGTAAAAAGGTACACTGTTCTAATCAGAGAATTTTTGCAGTCATAAAATAGTTGTGAATAATTAGTCAAGAAAACAAACTATAAAATTTTAATTTTACTCTTGTAGTTACTAATGCATTTTCCAGTATTCTGATAAAATAATTATTAGCATCTTGAACGAAAAAAAAATTGAAAAATTAAAAAAAGCTATGCAAAAATTGCATTATAACAAAAACGGATTTAATAAAAAATCAACGTTTTAATTGATAATTAAAGTATCAGTATCAATACAAAAATAAACTTCCAATTAAAATGTTAATATCAAAAATTATTTTATTATTTTAATTTTAAATAAAAATTTGTATATAATGATTTGAATCACTATTCAAAAGGATTGAGCAAATATTATTCTATTTTCCAAAACATAGAGTTTAAACTTTTTAATTGTTTGCTAAGGTAAAAAATGAAAAATTCCGCAATTTGTATAAAATATGATTAATAATTTTTGTTTCTTATTCATAGTTTTTTGATATTTGTCGTATTGATACTTTTACCTCGAAAAAATAATAGTAAATCATACGAACATCAAGCAGGATGGGGCCAACTTGATCCGCAGAGAGTATGCTAGGATTCGATGAGGATACTTCTTCTTGCTGAACTGCATGACTACTTGACTGAATTGTTTCATTAATTTGCTGAATCTGTAAATTAGAATTATTCTGTCAAATTACATCCTGGAGTTAATTATATTATAAATTTGGTTATTGATAACAGTATCGGGCCGTAGCGTAGTCCTTTTCATTTATATGTATTTAGTATTATTATTTATAGTTTTAACTACACTTTTTACTGACAATTTAATATTGTACAAGAATAGAAAAACTACTGTATGCTTCTTATCGCGCATTATAATATAGAAAATAATAAAAATTATTACTTAATTTTTAATGGATTTAGTTAGCAGCTCTTAAACCAGACCCTTAAACTATTTATCAACATATTATTTTTATTTTTATTGCATCTAAGTTACTAATGCTACTGTATGATTCTGTAAATACAATTATTGTTGTGATGATAAATATTTACTAGACCAATGGAAAACCTATAATGTATAACTTAAATATAAATTGAATTAAAATACAATATATTATGTATACAAAGTTTAATAAAAAATCCTCAGAATTAGAAATATAATTCGAGAAAACAATAAATGAACACCGCGTTAATCGAAGTAACATTGAAATGCTAAAGTGCGATTATGTAGTGCACCGTACGTTCACGTAATTTTTAAATACAGTTACGTCTTGATATCAAGTTCGAGAACGCGACAACGTGTATTCATTGTGAGCATTAATACAATCAAACAGCAATCAAGCTCCGTGCAATCATTTCTAAAAGCCGAAAGAGAGAGAGAGGGGGGCGTGCTCCGGTAACAGTCGATAAAGACATAATCATCATTAGATTACAAAGACGACGAAATAACACCCAAGTTCAGAAATTTCCGTCGCGGTTTTCCCACCCTATAAATATTCAAACAGCGCTCGCGACAGCATCCGCGTGGCAATGGCACGATTATCGCGCCCAGTTCCCGCAACAGTCACGCTCCGTGCGATAAAAAGTTGACCTCATCCTCGCGACAGAAAGCAAGTAACTTATGTATAAGCATCCTCTTTAAAAAGCGTCGATGGCAGCGTACAGGTAGTCGAGCAATAATAATAATAATAATAACAATAATAATTAATCGGTATATCCGAACCAGACACGCTCTTTTGAAATATCGGCGCGCGAGTTCCTTCTGACCTCATCTCTTTCTCTCTCTTTCTCGGCCATCCTCGAAGCAAGGATGCTCGGCGCGTAGACACACGAGCATCGTGCAGTGCACGCACGTGAGAAAAAGGAGAAAAGGGAAGCGCGAAAAAGAGCCGGCGAGGAGGAGACACGGTCTCGCCTGGGAAGGAAGAGGAATGAAGAGAGAAAGAGATCGAACGCGAGAGAAAGAGACTACGACAGCGGGGGTCGTTAACGGCAGTCCCTGTGTTACCAACTGGAGTTCACGGTCAGGCGCGCCGCCGGCTTGAGAGCGAGCGAGAGAGAGCGCGAACTGCTGCTCCGCTCGCGGCGGGCTCTGGCGCAGGGAACGACCTTGAGCTCGTATTTCCCGCGGCCGACAGATCGCGTCGTAATCGCAATGAGTTAACATGTGGCCTCGAAAAGTCGGTGACTCCGCTCGCTCTCTCTCTCTCTCTCTCTCTTTCTCTCTCTTCCCCGTGTGCGACGTTGCCGTTCCTCCGTCTCTCTCTCTCTCTCTCTCGCTCCGCGGATTCTTCCGGCCTCTCCTCTCCCTCATCCTTCCTCTCCCGTGGCTATACACTAGCTCTGAACTGCAACTCGGCCGCGTGTGTCTTCATTTCCCCGTCTCTGCTTGCTTCTCGTCTTACCGTGCAAGCTCACGCATATCTGTCTTTCTCTCTCTCTCTGCCCTCCCTCTCTCTTTTTATCTCTCTTTCACTGCGCGTGCAGTACTACCAACCCGCAAGAACGTTTTTTCCCTCCCCAGCACGGTTTTACCCACATTTGTCATATTTTTTCACGGCAAGCGCTGCTGCAGCAGCGCGCAGATATATACGCAGAAAAGGAGCGCGCGAATGAGCGAGAGACTTTTCCTCTCGCTCACTCGCGCTCGCGTATATACTGCAGAGTGCGCGCGTTCGCTGCAGAGAGCGCGAGGGTTCGTTGAACCCCGCGACTGCGTGTCGCGCGCGCTCGCTCCATCCGCGTCGCGCGAGTTCTAAGCGCGCGCATTCGCTATACCGCGGCGGCATGTGCAGTGCAGCTATAGTAGTAAAGTAGTAGGCAGTTGCCAGTCGTACTGTATCATGTAGGTGAAGAAAGCTCTCTCTCACCTGATCGACGGTTTTCTGGAGAATCTGACATTTGTCAGTCTTGCCAGAGCTCATGTCCGTGCCGGAGATCAGCTCGGCAAGCTCATCGATGAAGAGGTTCTCCTGCGTCCGTCGTCGTTTCTCGTTAAGGCACTTGTTACTGCAACAAAATAAAAGCACAGATGACAATTTCGATTATATGTATAGGCAACGCTCTCATATCGCACACCGCACCGTATATCATTATCATACTGCCTCGTATATATCAAGCGGCATTGTGCCTCGAGGGAGAACGCGCCACCATCGCGCGTACTTACATTAACATCGATCTCGCAGCGTGCTAACTTTTGGCCACCCGCGCGCGACAGTAGCCATAGCGTATGCACGGAATGTTTATATCGGCATTTCTCGTGCAAAAGCGAGAACAAGAGCAAGAGAGAGAGAGAAAGGAGAACGCGCGCGAGCTGCACTGCCTTATCTTATCGCTCGCTCGCTCGTTCATTCGTTCGTTCGCGCATTCTCGCTCTCTCTCTCCCTCTTGAAGCGCAGAGAATGCACTTTTCATTCACGCGAAAGGCCAACACAGCGCGCGAGCGTCGCGACGCGCGCGGCGCCGAAAATAAAGCGACGGCAGTCGCGCGCCCCGACAGATACCGCGCGACGCGCTCTCGCGCCTGCACAGCAACCGAGACGACAACGACAACGACGACGACGCCGACGGCAAATTTTGAGTCCGCGAGTTGTCGGCTTTATGGCCGTTGGGTCGCGACGACTCGCCTTTTGACCGCGGAATTTCGGTACGGGTTGTTGAGTACCGAGTTTACGGCTAAGGGGCTCTTTTATAGGTTTCGACATTTGGGTGTATTCAAAATTCTTATTTGTTTGGGGGTTTTTTGGGATACGTTAATGTATATAGAGATTTTGAAGAAACGTTGATGTTTAGGTGTACGAAGGCAATGTTAAGTTTATCTCTATAATTTTGAGTGCACTGTATTTATAGAACTGGAAGAAAAAGGGTAACTTATGATGATTGATAAAAAGTGATTAAAGTAAATCTCTGAAAAACTGTAGTCAAATACTGGCTCTGACGTGACATTGACCTTTGGAGGGCCAAAACGACCTATATAGTAACCGCAGTATACGTTGAATGATAATATTTTATCGAGATTGTATTATATCGCTTACGAATGTTTTGGTAAATATTTACGGAATTCAGTAACTGCGGTTAGCTAGTCTAGACGGAGAACGAAAAAATATTGAATAACTTTTTACTCCCATCGGTATATACGCGCTATAAATAAGAATTACATGTGCACAAGTGCAATAATTCCATCGATCTACCCGGCGATGAATGTTTTGGCGTTCTCCTTCGACTTAAACATTACTCGGTAAACAATTTTTTATACCTGTTGATTTTGTGCGCATTATAAGCCTTTCTCAAACAAAAATTGCAAAGATATTTAATAATGTCTTAAATATATCTGACAATGACTGTTTTACAAGTGTGTTATAAGATGCCGACATAATTTGCGCCTGGAAAAATGAATTGAATGCAGCCTTGATGCACTTCGTTATTTTTGTTTGAAAGAAAGCTGTAATAATATTTCGAACTAATGCAATTTTTAAGATAAAAATGATAAATGATGCAAGACTGTTTGTCGTAGAGGCAATTGCAAAACGGAAACCTCTTAAAACTTTCTTTTTTACACATAAAACACTTTATGAAAAGTTGTGTTTAAAAAACTTAAATTTGTTGCACTTCCATCCAAAGAATTGCATAGTATGCAATCTCACTAACAAAATAATTA